>KN485838.1:221621-241744 GCA_000787095.1 Periophthalmodon schlosseri
ATTTGTGTATTTCTGCTCTTATTCTGCGAACAAATTCATTTGAAAAGTTGCGGTAAAGTTCCCAATTAGAAGTTCAGTACTTCCTTCAATATAAGAGATGTTACAGCACTGCAGCACACTCAGGGGCAGGGACTCTGGGGACTGATCCGTGGTCTATTTTGGCTCTTGACCTAAAGTGTGCAGAGCTAGCTTGTGTGTACGTAGCTGATATGCTAGCTGTTCGCTCCACACTCCCAGTAGGACATCGCGAAGCACCTCGGAGATACTGAGAAACAGAGCAGAACCAGCTAAATTAGATCTTTCTCCAGGCTCAGCCCTAACTGTCCCCATCCTTTACTGCACATTCTAGGAGAGAACAGTGCTATATAAAGCAAATGGAATGGATGACAGAACAAAAATGAAAGAAAAACACAGGGGAAGGGACTTGCGGTTGCTTTAGAAATTAGCTTTGACGTGGATAATTCACAACGTAGCTATCATAAATTTAACCAACGGCACAAGGCATTGACAAAGTGGTGATATATAATCCCTTGCTGGCCTTGAGACTTGACGTTAGAGTTATGAAGAGGTGATGGAGAGGCCGAGGTAGCTGATGGTTCTGCTGCTGCGGTGAAGATGGTTGAAGGAGGGTTGGGAATAGTGTTGTCACAATACTAAAATTTCAAACTCGATACTAAGGAAAAGGCTGGATACTCAATGCCAACTGCGATACCACAATGATGAAAAAAAAAGTTGGACAATGGAATGGAATGGAATTTTCAGCACAATATAATAGTGTTTTCTTTAAGTTACCATGTGGTTCTATACTGGTGTTGATAAAGTTCAAGATTATTCTAAAACTGTTCAAGAAAGTTCAAATTTTGTCATGTTTGCGGAATATTTTACTGGTTTTAATATCAATAAGTATCTGACTTTAGATACTTTTGACAATCCTAGTTGGGAATGTAACTGGAAGTGATTGGTTGAGAGGAAAAGATAACAGGCTGTGATTGGCTGACGCTTGCCAGACACTTGTCATATGGAAAGAACCAATAGACTGTCTTATAGTTATATTTAGTCTAAAGGTCATTGTTTCAACACACACAAATACTTACTTATTGACTGCATCGCTGACAATAGGATTTAGTATCTGGACAGACTTGAGACATAAAAAATAGCCAAACTTTGATGAGTTTTCTTCAGAATTGACAAAACCTCTTCGGTGATGGATGAAACACCTTCTCCTCTAAAACAACATCAATCAGGCTTCATTTTAACCTTGTATTGATTGCGCGAAAAAAGATCTGAAAACACAAAAACTCAAACTTGCTCTGCCCAACAGGTAGCATAGAAATACCATAGAATTAAAGCCAATTCTTCAAGACCTCCTCAATTGGTGACTATTGTTAGCATGATAGTTGGTCCTGCAGTGATAAATACTGTTTGCAAGTATCAGTGACAGGCTGGCAAGACAAGGGATCATCATGGGGTAACAGCTGGCTACATAACACCCTCTTTGCCTGTCTCGCCTGGCTGTCCCTGTCCTCCAGTTTTATTTTCAGCCTTTGCAACTGTCTCTGTCTTCACCTCCTCCTACCCACAACCTCTATCTGTCCCCATACCCCAATGGTGAAGTATAACCCATTCTATTTTGGATGTGAATTTAGTGCACGCTTAATGCCACAACCGGGATCGATCGCATTTTGACATCAATGGAGACTGAAAAATGACTACTAATGTATATCTATCGACTGTCCCATCACTAAAGCCGTCCCGTGCATCCCATTCATTTGGCGTCCTCAAAAAAGACATCACACTTGAGTGGACAGTTGAATTAATGGGCGGGGAAATGGATCGATAGAGCATTCCCCGGAACATTCAGGGCGTTGTGGTGTTAATCCCAAAACACAGTTCCATCGCTTCCTCGCTCTATTCCCACCCTCTTGAGCCCTCCATCTATTTCACCTGTTTCACTGTTGGGTGTGCTTAGCTTAATCCCGTGTTCAGCACATTTCTGACACACTAACCCTAGGCCAAGCAGAGCCAGGGCTAATCCCAAAAGAGTTGTAGAACTGTATGGTTTTGTTAATTAAATATTGGGAAAACAATTATATAAAGACCTTTTTTTGTTTCTTTCTATGCTCTTTGTAAAGTGTCTTTGAGCTTGTTGGAACATACTATATAAAACTGATGTATTATTATTATTAGATGTCACCAAGCCATAGATGTCATCCCTAGATTTAGCATCTTGATTAAGTTTGTCATTTTATTTCCTGGTTGGACATGAGCAGCAGGTATGACATACATAGAGGTAGTTCAACTGTTACCTAGCAAAAATAATGTAAACAAGGGGCCAAAGCTCAACTCATTTACACAATAGTTATTATCTAACGGTGAAAAATAATTGACAACAACTTCACTTAAAGGTCCTATATTACACGGAATTGTGATGTTTAAGCCATGTTATAATGCTGTTACCTCCTCAAAAACATACCTAGAGTTGTGTTTTGTTTCATTCACACATGTTTGAGTAACCCTGTATTATTAGTCTGTCTACATCTCCTAAGTTCAAAATCCTCTGTCCCACCTTGTGATGTCATGAAGCTGTAGTTTTCAAGTTAACAGCTACTTTTTATCTATTTATCTATTTTATTTTTGAGGGCTGAAATCATCCGAATGACTCTAGTGAACTCCTACACGGAGTTTAAAAACACAGCAGACCATTTGTATTACCACATGACACCACAAGGTGGAACAGAGTGTTTTCTTTTAGAGAGAAGAACTCAGCCTAAATTTGCAGGGTTTGTGTCAAACGTGTGAATTAAACAAAACACAACTCCAGGTATGTTTGTGATGAGGAAACAACATTATAACATAGATCAGAAAAGGGCGTAATATGGGCCCTTTAAACATCTATATCAGAAAGTGACTAAAGTAAACTGTCCTTGCTTTTTGGATGAATATTTGCATATGTGATGCCATAGAGGGATTTTACGTGTAATTTTCTTTTTTTTTCCAACTTTTCATCAAAAATATCATGGACATGTACCATAGATACTGTCCCACCAAAACCAAAACTTGCCATATGCACTTTTAGAGTACATTGAGCAAAATGGCCGTTCGAAATCTCGTTTCGGTAGTTTGTGATTACGACAAAGGTCTCTATTTGCTGAGGAAGAAATACGAAATCGGGCCAAACACAAAATTTGAAAAAAGGTTGTTTGGTTTGGTCTTTGCACCCAATGATTTGCTGCAACACTATCAGGTAAGCCCAGACTCAATAGCAACAACGTCAGAGGTCTCCATTCACCTTGTTTTCATTACTGCATGAAGTTGCCAAATACCTGAGGACTGAGAAAAAGGCGCAAGCTTGTTTGGCTGAAGTAAAAGTTTTCAAACTAAAATAAATTGGTTGGAACATTTGAGTAGGGATAAGGGTCTATTTATACCAGGCTACAGTGACAGTTATTGGTTAGGTGTATTTTTTAAAGCAGCACTGGGTAACATTTGTAATTGCGGTGATCAGTTTAATGCCATTCTGTGGTAATTTCAGGTGAAGCATCTCAGTGAAGGCAATCAGCAACCTGCAATCCATCTGGCCAAGTTGAATCATGTCTGTAGAGAGGCAAACCTGCTCACAATAAGGATGCGTGTAATTGTATTTTAGTGCAATTACAACACCCATAATTAATTAGATAAATCTTGCGTGGTTGTGTTTCATCTAACAAAAATAATGCCTAGCAAACTTAGTGAGTGCAAAAAGCAAGTAACAGGAGTATAGATACAGAGGGTGTTAAAATATATGGCACTGGCCCTATTTCACAATGGATACTCGGTGCTATACATTATACTATTACACCTGGACATACCATTCCTTGTTTTCACACCAATTGCCGTAGCCCCTCAATCCATTTAGATGAATCTCTCTCCCTTCTGTCATCGCCCACGCCAGCTACATGCCACGGCCCTATACCCTGTCATCACTGCAGCAGCAGAACGAACAGCCCCCTCAGCTTAAAAAAAAATAATTAATTAATAATTAAAACATGAATAGTTATACAAAGCAAGTTTGAGAATCTATTGTGACAGTAGCAGGTCTAAATTAGCAGCTGCCGCCTCCCGGGTTCAGCCCAGTCCCCATGACAGAGCACACCCCGACAGCACACTGACTAACCCACAGAGGTGAGCTGGCGCTGTGGAGCCAGATGGTGACACACTAGGGTTATTTATAGACTCCGAGGCATTAAAAAAAAGCACTAAGAACAGAAAGAATGAAAGAAAGAACATCAACGCGATAAGAGCAACGCCCGCAGCTTCTAGTATCGATGCTGTGGCCTATTCTTCACCATCGACTGGGCTGGGTTTGAAACGCTCAGCGGGAAAATGTCCAGGCCACTAACTGTGTCTTTAACAGTGGAGAAATACAGTAGCACAAAACGCTTTTGGTCAGCTCGTAGTCCTACCAGCTCAACTGTGACGAAGCTCAAGCTGATACTGAGAAGCATGTTTTTTAAGCAATGGTTATGTGTATTTTTATAGTTTGGGGCGCCTCTAAATGATGCTGGTGGGCAGTAGCATGCTGTGAAGCGGAATAAATACAGTAATTTTCCTCACAGCTCCTCTTTAAGCGGTGTCAAAAATAATTATTTAAAGAATAAACATGTTCATCCAAGCAGCAGTGTTTTTTTTTTTTTACTTTGTGGTTAGAAATGATGGCCATGCTTTGCTGTTAAGAGACAACATTAGAGGTTATTGTACTTAAGTCCAAAACACATTCCTGCGATATGGAACATGGGCCATTTCCCTGAGTGTATGTTATGTCAAATGATACCTTCCTTAACAGTGCATCGTTCTATTAGATGATTGAAAGAATATGTGGATTCAAGCTGACAGAGAATGCCCCTTAGGCAAATAACATGCTAATGTACTACAACTGGGGCTGTGCGATTTTGGGTAAAAAATATTATTATTATTATTTTTTTAGTATTGTAAAGTATTGTAAAGTATAGCTGGAGGAACTATGTCTCTCGGCTGGTCTGAGAACGCCTTGGGCTCCCACCGGAGGAGCTGGAGGAAGTGTCTGGGGGGTGGGAAGTCTGGGAGTCCCTGCTTAGACTGCTGCCCCCGTGACCCCGCCCTGGATAAGCAGAAGAAAATGGATGAAAGGGAATGGTATTGCAATTGTGTTTCGATTTGCAATATATGTAAGTTTAAAAATGATTCTGTTCAGAGTGGACATGTATTTGTAATTCAATCAACTTTAGAAAATAGAGGTATAAAGCTACAGGTACAACAAGATATTTCGATTAAATGGGGGGCATTCTATTATCAAAATAACTGTAGTGTTTGCGATTTGATAATTTGATACAAGGTACAACAAGATATTTCGATATTTTGATTAAATGGGGGGCATTCTATTATCAAAATAACTGTAGTGTTTGCGATTTGATAATTTGATCACATTTGCGCAGCCCAAACTATATCTGTGCCTCTGAGACAGAGACAGCTGTACAACATAAAGAAACCAGGATCGAAGAGATTGCCCAAAAGAACACCAGCTGTACAACATAAAGAAACCAGGATCATGTGTGAAGACGGCTTTACATTCTGAGCATCTGCGGCCTACATCCAAACATGTTCATTTTATCTTACGGAGATAGACTTCATTTACATGTTCATAAATATTTGCGGGTAACGTACTGTAGTTTGCTGTGACTGCAGAAACCGGCATGCACAAAAGAAACCGCTAATGCAGCAACTACAAAAGATGGCTTATTGAAATCACTGTCAGTGGAAACGCTATAATGAAGTAGGACAAAGCCAGAAGAATCACATCTGGGGACAACACAAACATAGCAAGACTGGAACAAAGAGGCCATCAAGATAAGGACGGTTTACGGGACAGTACAGTGGGCTGACAATATCCTGCCCCATATTGTCGGCCGTAGTAATAAGGATACAGAAGACATCGCCCAATGACATAACATGAGCCTTTCTAGAAGCTCATGACTCAAACTTACTGTAAGCATTACGCATCTCGAAGACCCCATTGTACATAAAAAAGTGTGCTTCAGATGGGTTTCTCCAACGATTTTGTGCAGGCAAAAGATACAACCACTGGTGTCCCATGTCTGAGTCATAGAAACCCAAAAGTGCTACAGAACTGTGAAGGGAAGTAAAAAAAAAAACAACAAAAAAAACACACACATCCGCATGCTCTTTTTACAATAGACCGCCTGTGTATGTGACTACTTATGGTAATATACTTATGGAATACTTTGCAGCTTCATCTGGAACACAAGTGGAAGAAACAATTGGAGAAGTGCTTGTTTTTACATTTCACAAGACATTTAAAATACATTAGGCTCAGATAGTTCACCAGATTTTAGCTTCAGGCCATATGGTTAGGCCTATAGCTGAACTACCTCAAGCTGTTGCTTAAGGGCATAAAATATATGAAACGTTTAGAGTTTACATTGGAACAAAACTCTGGTCATTACGACTGGGTTCAACCTCAGGCTGTGAGCAGGGGAAAAAGCAGTAGCCACTTGAGTTGTTGGATTCAGTGTGTTTTTTAAATGTGCCAGGCTTCAAAGTTCCACTTAGAGACGCAAATAACCAGAGCCAGAGCCACGTAGTCACTTTAACTACTACTTATTCTTGCCCATATGCTGCAGCGTACATAACCACACTCATGGCCACTTATTTTACATACATTTAGCAGCCGTATAGCTTATAGTTTATGTCTTTTGTTAAGTCTTTTGAGTCTGACTGCATGTTTCCGATTCTCCTGCTGTTCTTGACCTTTGTGTTGCAACACTGTAATGTCCCAATTGTGCAACAAATAAAGGTGTAGGATTGTTGGTGTCAATGTTGCTACTTACATAGGTCTATTCATGACCAAAGGAGGTATTTATTGAAAACATAAATTTAAGGTAATGCGTAGCTGTTCCAAATACCCTTTTCAGCACTGTACATTTTGAGTAATATTTGGGTAACTGCAGTGTTTTCTTTAGGGACCTGCTGTGTTTCTATTTCACCGCTGAGTAACCCATACGACCTACATTCACTTCTTTACTGCATTCTATCGAAGAATTCTGCAGTTTTAGCTTAGCGTTTGGGGACGTTAAGTAGTATTTGTTATGTAATCTGAAACAAAATCAAACTTTACTTATGTTTACCTATTTTCCTCTATACTTTAAGGTCCAACTTTTGACCATCCCTACAATTGGTCTTGCTTGTTTGAATCATTTAAAATGCTAAAATGCCTTTCATTGTGTTTTTGTTACAGTTTGTCCCAGAAGATGCAGAACCATTTGGAGAACATCCAATAAACCGGTACAGCTTGGTCCCAGATGTCCCAAACACCAATATTCATTTCACGAGGACACACTTTATTCCCCAATAAAACATATCCATATCTTAGCAATTTCACCTGCACTCAAGAGACTAATAAAAGCAGCTTTGTCGCGCCAATAAATATGAAACAGGCTTATCACTAAATGGAATATTTTTGTGCAATTTAACACCTAATGATGAGAGAAGGGTTTGGGATATTTTGAATTGTAAAAACCCTCGCCTCCACAAACTGACTACATCTCCTAATCTTGAAGTTTATGACCATTAGCGGCTTTGTTTTCTGCGGTAGACAAGGCTGCCGATCTGCGCTATCGACCACTCTGATCACCATAAACACCTCAACATTCATACATAGGCAAATTGGGTGGCGTGTCTTGCCCAAGGGCACAACAAAACTAGAGACGAGCCTATATTGGATGAGTGCGCTAACCACCTGAGCCATAGCCGACCGACAGATACAGTAATTATATAGCACAAATTAGAGAATGGTAAAAAAAAAAAAACTAACAAAAATGATTCTGCGGATTCTGTATTGATACTTTGCAGTGACATCATGTTGGGGGTATACTGCATGTATGTCTATGGCGGTATGTTCAGCAGTTACCAGGCACATATTAGCAAACACTGCCAAATAAGTTTTAATATCCAAGTCTGGAAACTCAAGAAAAAATGCAAAATTGATTTTTTCAGGAGCCTGTGATGAATATGAGCAGCCATGGTCCCGTTTAGGTGTTTATTTTCAACATAAAAGGTGAGAGTGACTAACTGAAAAACTGTTGGCTAATGCTAGCTAACCTGTGATTGTAATGTGAGACGAACTCGTTTAACAGCAGAAATCAGCTCACCTGTTGTAGCGCCAACTAAGTAATTTCTTTCTGGTCAGATTGTGTTAAAACAAAGCTCAGATTAAAGTCTAACTTAAGTAACGGAGCTTCAAACAGGGCAGCGCCTTCAGTTAGCATCACACCCCCAGGGAACGTTGATGACTAAGCTGCAAAGTATCATTTAGGACATGTCCACTATATTATTGGAAGTTTAACTCTCAACAATAAAACTGAAATAATCAGCCCCTCAAATGGATCCGTCCCATGCATTCAAAATAGATTTAACCACAGCTTTATACAGTTTTTAAGAGTGTTTTTACAATCCATCCATGAACGTGCTTTATTTCATCGCCTCGTTTAAGGATTGCTAAGCAGGCCTATTTTCTTCCTCTGTGTGCGTGCGATAAGACTCATTGTCATAGCCACTGATGTTGTTTTTCTGTTTTTAATTTATTCAAAGACTTTGCTACACAAATAACAAAAAGTAAATGAGGGCAGGCAGAAGTTATTTTCCCACAATTGAAGCTAAATGCCAAGTGACATTCAAAGCTAATATCCATGACTTATTTTGTGATTATTAGGTCAGCTGTTTGTTGTAACACAGATCCCACTCCAGACAGATGGTGTTAGAACATCCATTCATCACTGGCCTGTGACTTGAACGTTATGGGAAATCATGTGCCCGTCACCACTCTTCTGCACTGATAACTCGTCCCTATGCCGGGTTATGAGGGTGCCTCCACTATTGTAATTGAAAAACAACACATTTGCATAAGTAATCTTAATAAATTAGACGCAAGACATGGCAATTGTTAATCCGTAGTAACCCCAGCCACGGGAGTCTTCCAGTGTCGCGCAATTTGTCATAACACAAAAGCTTGGGGGTTTATTTAATTATTTTCCTGGGTTATAAATGAACATGGCAAACATAAGACTTGTTAATCTGTAAGAATTAACCGATGTACTAAAATGCATGAAAGGATTTGGGATGGATACGATCATGTTTTGCTTGCCATCATTACTGTCTTTATTATGAGTAATTATGAATGAATGCACGTTGGAGTGATCTTACAAGTTTGCATGTCAGACAAGTTTTTTTAGGTTCTCGATGGCTTTAACTCATCCCAGAAAAGCAGAGTTTACAAAGTGCTTCACAACAAAGTAAAAACCCGCAATACATACCCAGAAGATAAAATACAAAACATAGAAATACAAAGAAAAGATGCACACATAAAACAGGACAATTCATAAAAAGGCCTGTCAATAAAAGTGTGTTTCTAGAAGTGATTTAGAAGATACTGATGGTGTAAGCCTCATCTCCTTGAGCAGGTCATTCCAAATCTGACTTCGGAGCAGCTACAGGGACCTGCCTGATGATCTAAGGCTGCAGGAGGGTTCGTAGGAAGGGGCAGAGCCAGACATTTTTGGTTGGAGGAGTTACGGGGGTGCTAAGTTCTTCAATGGGGGCGCTGACTTAACATGTTTATTTAGAGTCGTATATGGCTGTGAGTGCATCCCCTCCCTCCACCATGTCTGCTTCGCTGTTTTAAACAAGTTTAAATGTAGTTAGCCCCTGTAGTGATTCAGAAAACCTAATATGGACTTTTTTATTGTATTTACTCTCTGGTTGCCAGTAAACTGTATAAATAAAAATTGGTGCAAGACCTAAAGGAGCTTTAAAAGTTATCAGTAAAATCTTAAAATCAATTCTAAAATGCACAGTCAGAAAGTGAAGGGAAGCTAAAGCATACTGCGAAACATCCCAGGCAAAGCAATACAGGCGGTGACCTACTACCCAAAAAGTTACGTAGTACACTTTTAAACTCATTAAGGAAACTGAAGGATAGTTCATATCCCACCTGATGTTTTCTTCCTATTTAATAAAATTTATGCTACACGAAAGGTGCTAAGTACACTACACCACAAATGTCATGTAACAAAGAAAGCTGTGTAATATTTAAATATTGTTTTCTTTCAATTCAATGTTTTCCAAATAAATCAGCTCACAATATTGCAGTTCGGCGTGTCAACATTTGTCTGTCAACACAAATTAACATATTTCATTTCAAGCAATAGAGCTGCCCTCCTCTGGTCTCTGTAAAGCAGGTATAATTGCATCCCACTGTTCCCAAATAAAATCTAAATCATTCAAATCATACATTGCCTCCACCTCCTACCGCACTATTTATCTCAAAGCAGCATCAGCGCCACCGAAGAAATGAATGAATACAAACTTAAACAATATTACTTTCACGGCAGCAGATCCAATTACTAGTGTCTATGGAGAAGGCAAAAATAAGTCAGACGGTTGATACAAAACGGAAATGATAAGGCTGCAATGAGACAAACAAAATGAAAAAGTAAAGATGGAGGATAGGCACTGGACTGTAGGCGTGTTTATGAGCCAGCGCCCGGAGAGAGGTCATCTGTGGCCGCCAGACAACCGCTAATCTCCCAGTGCTATCATCAGGTGCTGGCACTGCTACCCACTGCTGCTGGTACTGTCATTTCTGGATATTTGTGAAGGCTACCAAGTTTCTTCTGCTTGCTGACTCTAGGAAAAAAGTTGAATCACCATGGTGACCTGGAACTAACTGAAGAAGTTCAGCTAAGGAGGAAGAGGAGGGAAGTGCAAGTGCAGTTGTGAAGTTTAAAGGTTCATATTTCTCAACTTAAGTACTGTATAGACTCTAGTGTTGTCACAGTGCTGAAATTTCAAACTCGATTTTGATACTAAAGGAACTGGCTCATTACACGATACCACTATAATAGTTAAACTGCTCTTTTAGACAACAGAATAGGTCAAATAAAGGTACTTTTTATGTTTATATTATTAGTTTAAATAATGCTCAAGATCATTCTAAAATTTTTCAAGAAAAGTCAAATTTTGTTCAGATTTTTTTTTTTTGTACTGACACTTATTCAAATGAGTATCTTTCAATACTTGATTTTCAATAGTTTCTGCAGAAGTGAACTTTAACTAAAGAGAGGAGGAGAAGGAGAGGTTGAGGTGACTTATAATACTACTGCTGTGGAGGAACAGAGCGCAAAAGAGCATTATGTCAGGCAGATTCTTGTAAAATTATTGTGACAAATTTGCTACGTATATATAGCCAAACCTACACACCAAAATGTAAGGAAATGGATAACTAACTAAATTGTATAGTATTGTTTCAGTGGGGTTGAAAAACTAGAAGAAAAACAGAGGGAGAGAGGAGAAAGAGACTGAGCTAAAAAAAAAAAAAAACAAACTCCAAAAACTGTAGACTGCTTAAGCAAGTCCCTTGATGTTGAGTGTCCTATTCAGCCGTACACTAAGTGAGTTTGAGCCACAGGACAAGAGAAGGGGATGACCTTTGCTAAGGAAGTGCCCTCCCCTCAGCTCATCTCTGCCACACTATCAATCTAAGTCTGATCAGATGGGCACAGCACATTTGTATCTTCAGTAACAGTTAGCCAATGTCCTTCACTTGAGGCTCAGCTAATGTCTTTATATACTGACTCCCGTAGAAAAAAGTAACTGCCGTCCGATTAAGTTTGTTAGAAACGTTAACAGCGCGGGACTTTGACTACATTTTTGGCTTGGTCTTTAAAAAGTTTTTAGCAAGAAACCAAATGAATATATAAAAGAATTGTGCCGTTGGCTTGTTGTTTCTTGATAAGATTCTAAGGTACGCTTCAGTGCAGTGACTGGCCATGAATGTTTTATATGCACCGAGCAGACAGAGCATTTGAGTAATCCGCCGGTACACCGAGGAGGAAGATGACCCACAATGCACTTTCTATCACATAACACTGAAAAAGCATTGAGTCACCGCTCCACAGAGTTTCCACAAGAACCATTGTTTTAGAGTACAAAACCAACTACTTTTTAAAATTTCCAAAAAAACCAAAAAGTTAAATTGGTGAGGCTGTGGTGACTTAAGATACTACTGCTGCGGAGGAACAGAGTGAAGCAGAGCATCGTGTCAGGCAGATTCTTGTCAAATTATTGTGACAAATTGGCTATGTATATATATATATATCCGAACATGAAAATCAATGGGGTGAAAAAGCTACAAGAAAAACAGTGGGAGAGACGAGAAAGAGACTGAGCCAAAAAAAAAAACAACTCAAAATAGTGTAGATTGCTTAAGTAAGTCCCTCAATGGTTAGTGTCCTATTCAGCCGTAAACTGAGTTTAGAGTTCAAAACCAACTACTTTTTTAAATTTCCAAAGCCAAGAGAAAACTAAATAATTGGTGGGCACTCTCTCTATGTGTAACTGCACCCGCTCCACCTGCGACTCCAGTATCGGACCGGTTTTGAAGAGCAAAGAGCGGTGCTCTGCTGTGCTGTTGTGGTCATGGCCTTTGAAAGCTGCACACGCGAGACGATGCGTTCACACAACAAAGCCTGATCTCGTCAAATCTCAGAAGCTAAGCAGGTCCGGGCCTGGTCTTGTGTCCTTAGGCAGGACACTTCACCCACATTGCCTAGTATGATGGTGTGTGAGTGAGTGCGTTGGCGGTGATCGGAGGGGCCGATGGTGCAGATTGGCAGCTGTAGCTACAATAATATCTTACCAGTGAATGAATAATACTCTGTAAAGCGCTTAGGGTGTTATGAAAGGCGCTATATAAAATCCAATCATTAATTAATTAAATAATAACTATTCATTTATTAAGGGAAGTTAAGCGCACTGCATGGCGTGCGGTCTGAGCTCCTCTTGTTACTTTTAATTATACAGAATTCCTGTGTGCAGTCTGAGCCCGGGGTTATAATATCCATGTACGCCCTTAAATTTGTGGAATCATATCCGTGTTTCTGACTGATTCCATTAACTCACGACTTAAAATACTTCAGCTACTTAAAATATAATATAAACTTCTATTTCAAAATAAATAAATCCTTTTCTCCAATCCAAGGCTTTGATACACGAAGGCCAAGCACCAGCCTTGAAGCCCACTGCCCTATCACTCATTCAGACTCCAATGCTAGACTGATTTTTCACTTATAAACTAAATAAAAAAGACATTTTTGTGCAACCCACGTTTCATCATGAATCATTACTCAAATAATACCAACATTTTATACAATGAATACTTATAACAGGCCTGTGAACGAGCAGATTACTGTTTACTCAGCTGAATCGGTAGCATGATGTGCATATAAATGAGCCACATTAGAAAACACTATTGTTGCTCTCAATTTAGACTTAATTACCGGCACCAAAACAGCCCATCATATCAATACTGACTGTTCGTTTCTGTTTCTGATTACTCATTTTAAAGCCATCCTTTTGGGTATGATTTGTTCATTTCGCCAACTACCTTTTAATGAGAGCTTAAGAAGTTCTAGACAGTGTAATTATGTTGCACCACTGGGATTAACTGTGAACCTGCAAGCACTCAAAGCCATAAACATTTCAGCATTATGGGAATACAGTGTTGTCGCGATACTAAAATTGAAAAACTTGATTTTGATACTAAGAAATAGACACAATACCGATTCCGATACCACATTGATAATAAAATGCATTAAACATAAAACATAGTACCGGTACTTGTATATATTACCACGTGGTCTTATATCTGTGTAATCCCTCAGTCGTCCAGTAGGTTCCATAGTGGTCCATGGGTGTATACTAGTCTATGTGTCTTATACTTGTTCCGTTACAGCTCAAGATCATTCTAAAGCTATTCAGGAAAGGTTCATTTCTCTCCTGTGAATGGGACTTTTTTAGCATCGACACCTGCTCAAATGAGTATCTAGTTTCGATACTAGTTTTAGTAACGATTTTCAATACTTCTGACGACCATAGAATACATTGCTCAGAGTTTAGTAGGTCTGAAATGTGTAACTCTTTTTCAAACGGCTTACACATCCTGGTATTGAACTTTTCTCCAAAATCTATTCTATTTCTTTTATTGTATGAGAACGGCAAGACAGATGTAATCACATAGCCCTACGCAGGTGCAAATGTTCTGCTGCGGCAGACATCAAAATGCCAGTCACTAACCTTCATTGATTTCCTTTTAAAATGTGACAAAGGCTCCCAACCTCAGTATTGACGTAACCTCAAACAAAAGACACAAGCATATGAATGTGCACTTACTTAGCAGACACTTGGACACAGAGTGGAGTCAATCTAACTCTGACTTAAATGTAAATAACGCAATTATAATGGTGTGACTGTTAAACGGTCTGAACTATGTTAAAATGGTGTTGCTTTAATGCTGTAATGTTCCTCAGACCTTGAATACATACCCAGAGTTATGTTTCGTACATTCATTTATATTGAGTTGAAAGCTGGTATCTGTACATTTATTTTTTTAACCAGTAGTAATGTAGATAGCATCTAGTGGTGAAGTGTGAGAATACAACAGGGCCAGGTCTGCCAGTTTAATTACATATGAAGACTTAAACTGCATATTTAGTTCTGGCGTTCTCAAGAACTAAACATGTGTACTCTCCACCCAATGATGTCATGAGGTGGATCTCTCATGTGTTTTAAAGACCATGCAAAGGACTGTTTTCTTTGTTTTGTATCAAGGCTGAATTTCTTGATTCAAAGTAATAAAATAGGCTATACAAAATCTATAGACCTTGAAAAATACATATTAGGCTTTCTTTATAATTATTTTGTTCAGTTCAGTGTATGATTCAAACATCATAATAGACCAACAACAAAAACTAATAGCAAAAGAATATGAAAATGTGGAAAAATGGGCATAAGAGAAGGTTTCACAGAGATTTATTACATGCTGCACTGATTACCAATCCATGAACCAGCACAGGACACTTTAGACAGGCCTGTAGAACACATTTACCCTAATGCACTGTATATTAGACTGTCAGCAACGCCACTTTAGACAACATTCAAGACTTTTTTTTCATTTCGAAATGCATACCTCTATAGTTAGAAGAGCGTTTCCACATTTCATCACTACTTAATACATTTGATAAAAGCACTCCTTCAGGCACAAATGAAACGCTTCAGCCTTAACGCAGCATCTTCTCATTCACTCATACACAGCGACGAATGATAAAATCGTGAATACTTAGTTCTTACTTCAGACTACTCCTGCCGAATACCGCTGAGCCAGAGACACAGTCTGGGTTTTTTTTTTGTTTTTTTGAAGATTGATCGGTGCTATCTACCCGAGACGAGACAGTGCCTTAAGGATAAACAGTAGCCGAACAACTCTGATAGACAAATATGTCATTACCGAAGCCCATTCGCATTCCCATGGGTGCTTTACATTGGCGTTCGTCTATTGGCACGTTGTCCTTAAGTGACACTTGAGTCACCACCCAACAGAAACTTATCAGAACTAACTTTTTGTTCAAAGTCATCTATAGTGATTCTGTGTAAGCAACTTGTTTTATGAGATTTATCTATAGCAATAACTGTGTTGGCAAGTCATTATAGACCAGACCGGCAGTGGAAATGAAGTTAAACCCTGGCCAATGTGTCCACAGCAGAACTTTATAAAAAAAAAACATGATGCATTCAAAGACCTCCAAGTTAAAAATTATATACTGTCCATTGAGTCATGAAGCGTCTTTAGCTAACTCAACACAAATGTCCACAAAGTTTGTTTAAATGTCTACTAACTTTTCACTTGCATGTCTCCACTGAGATGCTATTGCTTTATCTTGAATATTCCACATTATGGCATTAAACCTGTCTATGAAGTCCTAGTTACAGGTCAGATTTGTGGAGAGCCGAGCCCACTCACAGTAAGAAGGCACGTCATTCAAGGTATTGGGCAATAAAACAGATTGAATCAATGTGATATAGATGTTTAATGCCACACTTTGGAACAGGCAAAGCAGTAACATCTCCTTGGGGACAAGCAGGTGGTGAACCATCCATCAGAAGATCTCATTTTTGTAATAGAGTTGCAATTTCATGAAAACCGAGCATTATCTAACGACTCAAGGTTAATTACTGTTTGCAGAATACACTTTATTAATGAATGATACAACAGAATTAGAATACACAGAGCTCAGGTTTGGATAAACATATACACAGCCTTGCCTTAAGACTTTTTATCTCCCAAATAAAATAATTATCCCTTGGTTTCAAAGATAACCTTCCCTCTCTCGCTCCCTAAAGTCCATATTACTTTGGTTTATCTTCTCGCACCTGAAGCGAATATTTGGAGCGCGTCTTACGCTGAAAAATATATCCCGTAAACACAGATGTGAGATAAGCAGAGCAGGGCACACTTCGTACTTGTTGTGTGGGCAGGTTAAATCATTCAATTAGTCAGGAAGATTAGGTCAAGTTTGTCAAGGCTGTCCAATTTGTGTAGATGAAACAAACACCAAGCAGATGCAAGATAAAATGGTTTTGAAATACAGAGAATGTGCTAGAAAGGGGTACCGCTTTATAATATTTACACTTTAGTTAGCATGAACACTTAAGACTTAATTCATAATGAACTAATAGTTTACTAAAAATGATTCAGGCTAAGGAACTACTTTTCTGGTTAAATGTTATTGCTTTCCCTAGAATGTTCCACAGTATAACCTTAAACTTATCTAGCTCCATAGAGACAAGCAGGTGGCACAAACAGGCCAAGTTACAGGTCAGATCTGCGGAGAAGGCATCCCGCTCACAGTAGCAATGGTTTTCAAGGCTTTTTTTTTTTTTTTTTTTTAAAACAAAACACCTGCAAATAAAATGCAAGATGGATATGTTTAATGCCATTTTGTTTAACATTCCAGGCAAAGCAATAACATCAAGCATGTGCCAGACCCCCACCAGAAAAGTTACAGGTGGTAGGTGGTAAGGAGTCATGGCTATTGGGTATCAATTAAGTAGTTAGTGAGCCTAAATAATCTTATGAATGAAAGTTTTGTTCATGTTCATGTTTTATTAAGGCTAATTAAAGTGTAGTTAATATAACGTGTTACTGAAGCCAGCACAATGCACTACCAGATTTAACATAATGTTATTCTAATGTACAACATACAACAATGTAATTTAACAAGATATTTTGGTTTGACTAATGAGAGATTTTTTTTTATTTATGTTTTTTTTTTTGTTACATTTTATAAAAATACCATGAAAAGGCCCAATGAGGTTCATCTGGTCTTCCATTAATTTATTGCACATTCATTTATATTGAGTTGAAAGCTGATATCTATACATTTATTTTTTTAACCAGTAGATGGCAGATGTGAAACCTGTTCCCCCTCCCCTCACCTGGCCTTTGTTCAGGCTCACCTCTGCTCTCTGCTCTTCCTCTGTCAGGCCAAAGCTGGCACTCTATCAGACAGCAGTAATGTAGATAGCATCTAGTGGTGAAGTGTGAGAATACAACAGGGCCGGGTCTGCCAGTTTAATTACATATGAAGACTTAAACTGCATATTTAGGTCTGGCATTCTCAAGAACTAAAAATGTATACTCTCCACCCAATGATGTCATGAGGTGGATCTCTCATGTGTTTTAAAGACCATGCAAAGGACTGTTTTCTTTGTTTTGTATCAAGGCTGAATTTCTTGATTCAAAGTAATAATGTATGATTCAAACATCATAATAGACCAACAACAAAAACTAATAGCAAAAGAATATGAAAATGTGGAAAAATGGACATAGGAGAAGGTTTCACAGAGAGAATGGAAGCTGATGATGATCAATTGGTAAATGACATGCTGCACTAATTACCAATCCATGAACCAACACTGGATAGACACTTTAGACCCAATGAGGTTCATCTGGTCTTCCGTTAATTTATTTTAATAGATTCTTTTTTCAAACCAAGGTTCAATTTGTTTTCATACCTGGCAGTTTGGACTGCTCACTAGTGCTCTTCCTCAGAGTGGCCACATGATGTTGCTGTGACATGTCTGGTCAGCTGATTTAAACAGGTTTTGGTGTTGTCTTCCTACCGGTGGAGGCAGGACGACAGCGCCATCTGCAGTATCCCAGGTGTGTGAGAGTAAAAAGGCCCCCTTATCCCGGTTTATAGTCCTGTGAGCGCCATCTGCGTATCCCAGGTGTGTGAGAGTAAAAAGGCCCCCTTATCCCGGTTTATAGTCCTGTGAGCACGTTTCCGTATTTCACTCTAAGGAAGAGCGCTAGTGAGCAGTCCAAACTGTCAGGTATGAAAACAAACTAAACCTTGATCTGAAAAAATAATCTTTAAAAAAAAAAAGTTTGGGTTACCAAATTCAGTTAAATTATGTCGATGAGCTATAGCTCCTGTAAACAAAAAAATAACACATTTCTTGTACATACAATTGGCCCTAATTTGCAGATTTTTTTCTAATGTGAGGGGGCTGTTGAGTTAGTATTTACCCTGGCACTAATAAAGGTCTGATCATGGCCACTGCAAGTTATATTACGGAGACATAGTGCTTATTGTATATTTAAAATTCACCATTCAACTGTGGCTCATTGAGAGTACCATCTTTAATAAGTTTGATGGTTTAAAAAAAAAAAGCTTATTTCAAAATGCTGCAAAATTCATGTTCTTGAAAGGAAGCCACACTGGGAATAGAATGAACACTTAGCTGTGACTTTCATCTTGAAAGTGGATTTAAATGTTAAGTAACAGAGAGACTAGCTTCTTTATGCTATATGACAGGAACAAAAAATGGTGGTAGTTTGCGGCCCCTGGGACTGGTGTCTGGAGAGAAGATTGGATGAGCAAAACTGTGATCTGAACTGGAGCAATTTTTGTGGTCCTCCAAAGGCTCCAGTGCACACAAGCAGGTGTTAACAGTCAGGCCATTTTCTTTCTAATATAAATGTAAATCTTACACTAAAACATGGCTGGCCCAGGAAACAGCCACTAAAGCCTTTACTGTTGTCCAGTTAAAGTGCTTTAGCGCCAGCCTCTGCCGTCAGCACTTCTGTGGCTGTTTCACCAAACTGTGCAATACTCCACTTACACGTGTATCGGCTTAGAGTACAAGTAAAGCAGCATCCAGACTACTTGTAAACATCTCATTTTATTGTATTCTAGATAGACTAGCTCTACTGAAATGGCCAAACATGTATCAACAAGGAACTATTTTATACAATTACTACTACTACTATCACTATTGCTGCTACTGCTACTAAATACCACTACGCATTTTTAGGTCACTATCAAGTAAATATCAAATCAAATTGCTTGGTTGGTTGAATATATATCCAAGACTATCACCTGCATTTTAAATCAAATGGAAAATGTCCATACAAATTTACAGCTGACTAAACTCCTTCAATCCTAAATAATCACTGTATTGGCTGCCAGTGTTTTCCATACATATATACTTACAGCGGCTGCCTTTAGATTACACTGGGATGTCAAAATCTTGCAGTCGTCATATCTAAAGACAGGGGCTTTAAAAATGTGCATATTCTCAGTAGCATTAATTAAAGTGTGAACTCTGGGAGATTATAATACGAAGGCCTTACAGTCCACTAGTGATGCATTGGTCTGTCTGCTTCTCTCTGGGATTATGCAAACTACGAGGTGGATGAGTGGACCATGGAGCAGTAGTAAATCCACTCAGAACAAGATTAATATAAGGTACAAGAGGGGAAATGGTTTGTGGTGAATGTAATCTCTCATTCCCTGCATACTTTTCACACTGTTGTCACTCCATCTCACAGGTACAGGAAGAACAATTAGGCGGCTGCTAGACGAGGCTTCAGCAACTGGCAGAGAAAAACCAGCTGTTTTAAATACCTTGTGAAAGCAGACTGAGATAGACTCTTGGATAGAACATTAGGAAATATTAAAGTGGTACACACTAATGAAGACTATGGCACAGTCACACATAACCAGAAGATTTGACTGTGTAGATCTCGATTAAAAACTAAACAAAACCATATAATTGATGAGTAGATTATGGAATCTCGATCCTGATTAAAATACGATTCATTGCACAGCCCTACCACATGCTCCCTATTAGTGCAGTACGCTAAACCATGAGTGATGACCAAAATGTGTAGTAGTACTACTAGTAGTAGT
>KN485839.1:0-14448 GCA_000787095.1 Periophthalmodon schlosseri
TGAAGAAATTGTACTTTTCAGAGTACTCTACTAAGTGCATACCTCTACTTAAGTAATATTTTTATTAAAGTACAGTACATTTACTTGAGCACAAGTTTTGGTTCGTCTTCCCACTGTGAGTAAGTGACAAAAGCTTTATGTTGACAATATGAAATGATTTGAACATTTATGTTTCTTGCACCTCTCCTTCAGATAATTTATTACGGTCCATCATTTTTAAATACCAGAATGTACATTATTCATTATTTTGCCCTTCCAAATACATTACCTTTTATCATTTCATGTTGTGAAATTACTGCAATTTGTGCTTTATTTAATGTTTTGTCTTTCCAATTACATTAACTTTAAATTATAAATCAGATGTTACATCCCAACAGTTTTTAAAAGTAATTTCTTACTTTTAGTAAATTATTCCATAACCTGTGTGATCAGAGACAAAAACTACAGTTGTCCAGTATAGTCTGTTTTTCTGGATTGTGAGTCCTAATATCAAATGCATTTGGCCTTAAAGGACACCTACCAACAAGGATTAAAATGAAAATAGTTTAATAAATAAATTATTATTTGGAGTCTATGCATATTTCAAATAAATGTTTGTTGTTATCACAAGCATATCTGCATGCTCATGTGTGTCCTTGGATGAAGCATCTAGCCTCTACAGCTCCCAACTCTCCCAACAGAGTTAGTCCCTACAGAAAAGGACTATTTCTGCCACATTAAAGCAGTGAAGTGGCTCTTATTAGAATTATGTGCACTCAAGGGAGATGAAAATTATTGGTTCATTCTGCAGTCACTGAGCTTGATGTGAGCCTTACATCCGACGGGTCCCATGGGTGCTCTGACGGCCAATGGCTCCTAATGGGAATCCCTCAAGGCCATGCTTTAAATGCACACAACATATTTCCCAAATGGGACAGTAACTTCACAAAGACAGCCGGACACTGCCAGAGGACAGGGAGTGTTACGTTGTCTAGGATTTGCATTTCTATACATTATGTTTTATAATGTCAATTTTAGCTTGATACAGTATGCTTAAGATATAAACTTTCTGTTTAATAATCCCATCAAAACTAGTGCAGCTTTGTTGTGCTCCAGTGACCAGAAACTGTGATCAAAATGCAAAATCAGAAGAATACATTATTACCCAATGAAAGAGATAAAACAAGTTTAGTTAGGATTTTTCAATAACACTCTAAAAGTGCATACTATACTCTCTATTAGTGTTGTCATGCTACTAAAATTTCAAACTCAATTTTGATACTAAGGAATAAACTCCATAAACTCAATACCGATTCCGATACCACGATGATAAAAAACACTCTTTGCTTAACAATAGAATCGAATTTTCAACATTCAACTATGTGGTCTTAAACTTGTTCTGATACAGCTCAAGATCATTCTAAAGCTATTCAGGAAAGGTTCATTTCTGACCTGTGAGGGTGGCTTTGTAGTGTCAATACTTGCTCAAATGAGTATCTAGGTTTGATACCGTTTTGGTATCGATTAGTATCTGATTTTCAATAGTTTTGAAAACCCAACTCTCTCTAAAGTATTGTGTTATGTTACCAATTCAGAGTAATGGAGGGTACGAAAAATTGGTTAGACATTAACATTTGTCAGAACTGGTAGGGAAGATGTATAAAATCGGTAAGTAATCACTGAAGAAAGTCACTTATAGGCACTCTCTCTGTTCTCTCTGTTAAAGTATGCAGGTCTTGTGCAGCAACCATTTCCTGATGTTTTTAACCAGCCCACTGAAGTACTTTCATCTATTATTGAACCCATTTGAACTGGTCCTGCATAGTAGATACATAAGAGAGATGCACTTGACCTGAAAAATGCATGCCCCGTCCACAGCTGTAATGGCTTCACATAGTCTTATTATGTATAAAACACCACACTTTATCTGCTTGGAAAAACCTAGAAACTATTTCTAGCATTGGACTCTTAACACCTCTTTTGACTAGCTTTACCTTTGTTTACAACTAACAGAGGGTGGTTGACAGCTCTGCATGTTGGATTCAGACAAGGACGTTTCCAGCTTTGTGGGGACCTTGTGCAAGAATCTTCTTTATGGCTTTTAAATTGCCAAAAATTTGAAATTACGTATCACGTTTTAGATATAGACCATCCACTGAGCAGCTATACTACCATATGAAGCTTTTGTATTAATTAAAAAATAAATTAATAGTTAATATTGCCTTGCCAATACTCTGCATATGCTTCAGAGATTTATACAGGTGAGCTTTGTGGAAGGTCCTATCCATGGGTTTCAGGATGATGAGAATCTACACCCGTTGAGACAACAATTTAAAACAAAATATTATATCTTTTGAAAGGGTCCTCAAGTCCTCAAAATGTTGCATGTAACAGGAAGCAAAAACCCATGAATAGTTTTCTTTTAAAATACAAATTTAAAAGACAAAAGTAATGGAGCTATAACTGACCCCTGAGGAAGTCCATAAATTATGATTGTTGAATTTTTTTGATTTACATATTCTTTTAATCATTTTACAGGAAAGTATTTTACTGACTGTGAGAAAACAGAAAACACAAGAACACAGGAAACACTGGAGAATTTATAATAACACTGAAATCGAGGCAAAAAAAATAATGTATTGTAAATGTGTGAAAAAAGTACTACCTCATGTATTATTGTTGTTATTATTATTATTAATTCATGAATATTGCAATCCAAATTACGTTTTACATTGTTGTTTGTTTTATAATGTTTTATAAAAGTATATTTTATAATATCACAGAAAAATAACAGCTTCAGCACACAACTATTGTTTTTTCTTACCTGGCCGACAGGATGATGACCCGGGCCTCCAACTCTTTGGCCTCCAGCAGCAGGGCAGTTAAGTTAGTCTCCTGGCTGAACTGGAGGACTTTCTCTGCCTGTGATCGGGGCAGAACAAAGGTCAAGCCAGCTACCTCCCCCCGTCCCTCCGCCACCATGCCGCATGGTTACCTGCTCCCTTCTGAGCTTGGACCGTTTAATTTGAGAACGAGAGACAAAGGTCAAAAGGAAAAGCGATCCAGGAGGGGAACCGGCTGAATTAAAAAAAAATTAAAAGCTTGAAGGGGTAAAAAATTAAAAGTTTTGCATTTGTTTTGGCATGCAAACTGAGGGTTATCAAGGCTCCAAAGAAGGACGTGCATGTGTTAGGTAGAAGGGTAGAATAAGGTCAATGCAACCAGTAACTAAAAACAAGTGAAGGGGGTTGGCGGGGTCACTTTTACCCCAACAAAAAAACTGCTGAAAAACAGGGAGGTGCTACGAAACAGGAGGAAGTAGCATCCGGGAGTCGGTTTGGTCCCACATTACCGGTTCTCCACAAAGGAATGGACTTGCAAACTCTTTAGGTTCTTGGAGAGTGAGTGCGTGTTCTGAATACATGCATTCCTTTATTGAAGGAGAAAATGGCAATGATAAAAGCGGGGGGCGCGTTCATTGGTTCTCTTTGACTCATAAAAATGGCCAAAAATTAAAACCTTTCATAACATTCTTTGTTCAAATCATAGGGAGATGTCTCAAAGTCAAAATAAAAAAGACGTGCTACCAAGAGAGGGATAGTTCTGGGTTCGGCTGGTGACTGGTTTGGGCTGATTCACTAGAGTTGCTACTGTTTGGAAAAGTTGGTGGGCGGCGTGCATTGACCATGCAAATATACCTTGGGTCCTCGCTTGTTGTCAAAGGACAGTTGGTCGGGGTTTTCATAGTTCCTTTTTTTATTCTGATGAGTAATGTGCACAGAGAAAATATGCAGACACAGAAAGAATATTATAAACAGTTGAAAATGGAGGGCAGTAAAGCATTCCAACAAATCTCCACCTCTGCTTCAAATTGGGACTTTTAACAGTGGGGCTTGCAAAAGACATCACATTCATGGGGAAACCATCAAAAACAATCCCAAAGTTAAATTTACTTGATTGAAATACTTAGTTAAGACTAAAACAGACAGATGAATGAGGTGCAATGAATACTTTATTGAATAGGTAAAGGTTAGAGCTTAAACCACAACAGGAAGAGACGTCAGTGATGTGAGAGAATGATGGTTTTGTTAAGGTGAAAATATCCCTGATGTAGAGTTGAAACAGGCGGTGGTCAAGAGGAGGAGATGTAGATGGTTCTGCTGCTGCGGTGGAGAGGTGGCGGATTAGGTTTGTGACATGTAGCTGAAATAGTAACGTAATAAAGAGGGATGGAGAGGAGAGAGTGCATTTATATGACTTGTCTTGAGAGCAGATTAGCAAAGGTAATAGTCTGCGGTTGGTGAGAAGAAGAATCGGACAGGAAATAGAATCTTCCTGGTTTAATTTGTGCTAAATGCACCATTTCTTATAATGATGTAACGATCCCAAACAGACAAACAATATAAAAAAGCACTTTTTAACAGTTCACTCACGGCAACATTCTTCACTGTCAGATTTCATGAACTTGAACTCTCATGTACATCTCTCCTTGCTATTCTTAACAAAAAGCACCAAAAAGATTACCATTAATTCAAGTCACACTAAAGAACTATTTTGAATTTAGAATATTAATCTGCACTTGAGTAGCTTTGGTCTGCAATGATGTTTATAATACTTCCAAATGTTTTAATTCTTTTCCCAGCAAAGTTATTTGGCTGGAGCGTATATGTATGTATGAAACACATACAACACAAATCGAAACTACCCAAAATCGAGATCCAAGTCCATACTCGTTCTTTGCCATGCTTGAGATATCTCCCATACTGTGTGTTTCTGCTCTTTGTTTCTACGCAGGCACAGCTGTCCTCACCACTGCTCACACCCCAGTGCACTCCTGCCTGTGCTCTCTGCTCCATTCCACTGCAGTGCATCCGAACTGGCAAGAAAAGACACAACTAACGCCAAGCGCACTCCCCAGCACATGGACTCTAAGCCTGGACAGTCCCTTTACAACTGTGTCTACTGCACCATAATGTTCAGATCTGGCTTATTAAGGCAGATAAACCCTGTTCTGATTCACAGCCCACAAAGACGGCGTGATAGAGCTAGACTGTTAATATAATGGGGCACTTTATGGGAACAAAAACTCTCTAGGCTCTTACGGAGGTTCTGGGTATGCCGTTGTAGAGACATGCATAGGTACATTTGTTCACACACTGGTCTTAATTGAATAACTAGTGAATGAGTAAAAGAGAGATTATTGCAAAAAATATATATATTAAAAATCTATATAAACTTTATTCATTAAAGGCCCTATATTACTTAAGAGCTTTAAGCCATGTTAGAATGTTGTTACCTCATCAAAAACATACCCGGAGTTGTGTTTTGTTTCATTCACGCATGTTTGAGTAATTCTTTTTTATTAGTCTGTCTATATCTCCAAAGCTCAAAATGCTCTGTTCTACCTTATGGTGTCATGAACTGGAAGTGAACAGCTAACTTTTATGTTTTGTTCAGTAGAGATTGGCAATTCCAGGGCTGAAACGATACAAATGATTTTAGGGAAAGTGTATGGAGTTTGAAAACACAGTGGAGCACTTCCTGTATTACCACACGACATCACAAGGTGGAACAGAGTGTTTTATGTTTGCCTAAATATGCAGGGTTTGTGTGTTAAACATGTGTGAATGAAACAAAACACAACTCCAGGTCTGTTTGTGATGAGGAAATATTATAACATAAATAAAAAAACAGTGTAATATGTTCTTTAATTTGTATTTTACAACTTATGCCCATATACTTTAACATGCCTCATGTGCAAACAAAATTTCCAAAAACATTCCCGTAAGGCTAAGAAACATATATGGGGGATATCAGATGGTTGACAACCTTATTTAGTTCGAATACTATTAAGATGGTTCATAATGTATTTGGGCAAGACACCGTTAATACAGATTGGCAGCCATATTTCTGTCATTCAGCCAAAGGACAGCTATGGCTACAAAAATATTCAGTGAATGAATGAATTACGATCTTAAAGTAGCGTTTTGGGAAGCTTGTCAAGCTCGCAAAGAACTCTACAAATTGTTATTTATTATGGGGGATTTAGCTTAGAGAAAAAGCTTATAAAGGTAGGCTACTAGCATCCTGCCAATTCATAAAACGTCCTAGCATCACAGAAATCAGACTCTGAGTTGTCTAAAAGCTCTCTGGCTGCCTCTCCATAAAAATACATTTTGCTGCAGTGCACAAAACCCTCTTTGTCTTTTTCCCTGGAGTTTTTCTGAGAGCTCTATTTTTAAATGCTGCCTGTGACATTCATATTTCATGTCCGCTCTGAGTCCACTGTGTCCGAAGCCTTAGCGCGCCGCTGTAAGTATGAGCTCGCTAACCACTCTGCTAAAAATACCCTCTCATTTGACTGGATTTATGGAGCTCGGTTGGCCAATCACCAGCATAACTGCTCCGGCTTCTAAGTGCAGATAATAGTGCGAAGACGTGCCGTTACAGTGTTCTAATTATGACTTGGTTTGGTGGGATAGTGCCTGTGGTAAGTATTTATCATAGTTTTATATCAGTTAAGTGGAAAAAAGTAGAAGAGAAAAGTTCAAAAATACAGGAAGTGGCTCTGAGTTCTAAAACTGAATACCTCTACCTCTCCATCATCAAAAGTTCCATCCAAATTTATGTGCAAGGACGGCATTTTCTGACAGTTTAAACCTTCTTTTTAAAACTACATAAAGGTTGTAATTTTTTTTTTGTCTGTTCATAACTATTGTGCAATTTATTTTATTTTTTCAGACCAAGGCTTAGTTTGTTTTCATACCTGACACTAGCGGCCTTCCTCAGAGTGGTCACGCGAAACAGGTTCAAACAGGTTCATCTGCAGTCCGACTTCTTCAGGACAGTATCCCAGGTGTGTGAGAGTAAAAAGGCCCCCTCGTCCCGGGTTTAAGTCCCGTGGGCACGTTTACGTATTTCGATTGCCTCCTTAATCCAGCGACGAAGTTTGTTGTCCTCTGTCTCAATGATGTTTGCTCCATCTCAGTCCCTAATGTGGTTCTTTCAACTTCAAACCGAGACGAGGGGGATTTTTACTCTCACACACCTGGGATACTGTCCTGAAGAAGTCGGACTGCAGATGGCGCTGTCGTCCTGCCTCCACCGGTAGGAAGACAGAGCCAAAACTTGTTTAAATCAGCTGGCCAACATCACGTGACCACACTGAGGAAGAGCGCTAGTGAGCAGTCCAAACTGTCAGGTATGAAACAAACTAAACCTTGGTCTGCAAAAAGAGTTAATTAAAATATATTAACGGAACCAGATGAACCTCACTGGAGTATTGTCCAATTTAGACATGTTTTGACCCATGTTAACAATTTGGTTGTTAGTTAACAGTTATGGAATTACCTGCTGCCCGCGTGCAACCAGGAAGTAGAACTATAAACTTCAAAAACTTTGCAAGATGTTTAGTATAATCTTTAATATAATGATGTCAATTATTTTTTTGTGTGTTTTTTCTGTCATGTGCATTTTAACTTTAGCCACAGTGAGGAGTGGGTCCGTTGATACAGAGGGACAGCAGCTGCACAGGCGTATAGCTGCAGGGCTCTCAGCTCACAGATGTCGGAGGAAGCCCAGTCCAAATAATGAAAGGAATAATGTGTATAATCCTTATATTGCTGACACTAAATCGCTTTACATTGCGTTTTTCATTGTCTCATGTGTCTTTGTATGTATTATACTAAGCCTTTGTACAGTGTCCTTGAGTGTCATGAAAGGCGCTGTTAAAGAGCTCATATTACGCTATTTTCTGATCTATGCTATAATGTTGTTTCCTCATCCAAAACATACCTGGAGTTTTGTTTTGTTTCATTCTTGCGTTTAACACACAAACCCTGTATATTTAGACAGAGTTCTTCTCTCAAACTGAAAACATTCTGTGAAAACTACCGCTTCATGACATCACAAGGTGGAACAGAGCAGTTTGAGCTTTGGAGACGTAGACAGCAGTTTGACTTTGGAGACGTAGACAGACTAATTATAAAGGATTACTCAAACATGTGTGAATGAAACAAAACAAAACTCCAGGTATGTTTTTGATGAGATAACAACATTCTAACATGGCTAAGAGCTCACAAGAGTCATAATATAGGACCTTTAAATAAAAAAAAATATTATTACTATTATTATTATTATTATTATTATTAAAAAGTGGAGTTTGCTCATATGAACTATACTGGCAAGCGGCTGAGAATGAGTCAAATTGCTTTCTACTTGCATAGTGACAGATTGGGCTTGTGTGAACTGTCTGTGATTAGAGAGTCTCCCCTCAGTGCAGCACACAGATGGGGCTGCTTTGTTAAACCCACTCCAAACTTCATTTACACAGTCACAGAGAGAGTGCGCCCTGATGCAGGGGCTGACTCACAGCTTTGACAGGCACCACGCTCTGTTCCTGATGAGCCATCCCCTTCCTCTGAATATGAGAGGATGTAGGAACTGAGCACAAGCAAGAAGTGTCCTTACTAAAGTTCACCAAATGATCGGAACTGCAATATGTTATAATTAATCATTTGCTAGGATGTGTTGGTGACATGACTCAAAAAGCGAATCTTGAATTCTGTTGCATTTTGAGCAGAGACAGTAAATAACTTTGCATCATCATAGAAGGGTTAAGGTTATGGTTTATCTTAGAATTTGGTGGTTTTGTTCCCAATGCCGATTATCCAATCAGAAAGCAGAATGAGCCTGAAATGAGTCTCTCATTTGGGTTGCCAGCTTCAGTACTGAAATCCAGTTATTTTAAACCTAAAAAGGCCTCTTTCCGATCTGAATCATCACTACCTAAACCCCAGCGCCTGCAGACAATCATGAATCAGTGCTAGTGAAGCCTTTGCAGCTCAGTGAGTGAATTCTGGAGGTTCTGAGCTTTCACATGAGGCCTGTCCATATACTGAGAATGAGAAAAAATTTGGATGTGTCCTGCAGGTTAAGGCTCTGGCAACACAGGTTCAGTTGCGATTGTAGTACCTTTTTAAAACCAGTTTAAGCACAGGCTACATATAGTTCCTTTAATTGCATTGGACCCCCCCAACACCTCCAAATCGCCCCTCTCCTCCCTCCCATACTCCAAACACTAGCCTCTTTGACATAGCTCCCCACTCTCCATGTCTCTGAATAAGCTAATCCTTGAGCGCGCATGTAAGCCGCTTTCCCTTTAAACGTGATGTGTTTGGAGTTGCCATATCTTTAGCCCGTGATTTAATTAAACCCGCCGGATCAGAACTCATTTCAGTCTGGCACACAATTACCGCTGCAAGCCCCTGAGAGGAACAGAGGAACAAAGAGAGCGGGATATCCCTGGGTAAAGTTATCTTGTTAGAGACAGTTGTTTTCATCCTGTCTTCCTAAAGGGCAAGAGAGTTGGGGCTCTTCAAACATCAGCACTTCTCTGGCCCACATAGAGCTGCACACGACAAGGAAGCTAGAGGAAAAATAGCATTGGTAACACTTGAGTTTAGGGATCGTGTATTCATCCCTACATTTACTAAGAAGGGGAGACACTACAGGCAGAGCTCATTTTTTTCAATTTTTTGTTTTTTGGTCAGCTTGGTCTCTTATCATACAAACTTTCCAACAATACTGTCCACTCTGCTCCAAAAGATGTTTTAATATATAATTTAATCAACTTGCATTCATAGATTTATATGGGACATTGTAACTTCAAAGGCTGTTTTCTCAAAATGCATTTTTCTCCCATAGAGACATAAAGATCACAGCTTAAAGTAGCACCCACACACAACAAACGTTCCAGTCTTGTACTTAACAAGATTTTGACAAAACGTACTGAATAATTTTATGATATCTAATTCCAAGTCTGTTTTATTAAAGTTTAAACTCAAAAAAATTAGATAAAATTTTAATTTTTAGGCAATTGTTTAATGAAATTTAGTTTTCTCAAATACTAAGTAAGATATCCAAAATCATTTCAAAAAAACATTTTTCTTTCTAAAATGACAACAAAATGAAGGAAGAAATTCAAATCTTTTCATGTTTCTGTTTTGAATGTTCCAAAAATTGTCAGTTTTGGCTGTTTTTCCACCTAAAATGCCTTATTTCTATATGAAAACTATAAGATGAAAAAAAGAGATGAAAATAATGCATTTTCTTCTTGCATTTTTGTAAGTAAACAACAGAAGTTTAAACTGATATCTCTAAATTTAATATTTTTCCCATTCATCTGCAGCATCTCGCCTTAGATCTTTGTTAGTACTTTTGGGTTTTCTTCTGTGTGACTATAGTTAACAACCATAACTATTTGTCTCCATGTTTGTTATTGCTTTGCCTGAAATGTTTCACACTGACATTTAACTTGCCACCATAGAGACACAAAGTGACGCTACAAGATCAATTTACAGCTTAGATCTGTGGAGAGACAAGCCCGCTCACAGTAAGAACGTGTGTGTTTCAAGGGGTTTCAAATCAATCAAAAAAATCTTTAATTGAATAAATGCAAGATAGGTATAAAGTGGCCATAGGGTGGAGCATTCCAGGAAAATCTCAATGGAAAAAAAAAAAGGTTACACTGTGCAACTTTAATCACTGTCACTTTATCATCATTTGGAAGTTATTGGATTATTGCATTAACTGTTATTTATACATGCTTTCTAAGTGCTTTATAAACACAATAATTAGCATACTAATTACCACTTAGTTAGCAATTAATACGTGGTCCCTAAACTAAAGTGTTACCAGGAAATTTGAAGGAAACTGAGAACTACCCAGGGTTATACTGAAAGAAAAATTCAAATCTGTCAACTGGACAAAAAGTTGTAGTTTTGCTGCTCATCCAAGCCGCTTCTTCAGTTCTGGTCAGGTCACTGAAGGACACTGCCTTATATCTATCTGAAGGGAGGAGTTAGCTACACTGAAACTAACACACCTATTGTTTACAGTTTCTGTTTGTAGGCTAGGTAACCCAGGGTTACTTGAAAGACTTACAAAAAACAAACAATAAAACAAGTTATACTGAAGTTTCCTCAGCACAAACATACCTGGATTTAGTCACATGCATATTTAGTCGGTCTCCCTTTCAGTTTCATGTGACGTGTGTTATCGCTTTGGTCAAATACACACCACAGTAGTTGTAGTTGGTGTAACAGGCAGTCTGCAAGTAACACGCTCAATGTAAGTACCGAACCCGACCTGCAGTTAGTCTACTCCTGCTGTGAAGCTCCACACATCTTCACCCCAGCTGTTGTTACAATAGTCGCTTACCACCACTGAGTATAAAGTGAGTGAATAATGCACTGTAAAGTCCAAAAAAACTTTATATAAATCAAACACATTATTATTATTATTCAAACTTCAGATCATGTCAGTCCTCCTCATACTGTCTCCACACAGCTTTGCACAAACTGCTTCACTCTTCACTGGGGCAGTCATTTGTTGGCCTCTTATACATTTTAAGAGCAAAGGCCTGAAGATCATTACACAGAAGTAGAAAACTGGACTCAGCATGTACCTTTAAAGGTTTTATATCACACAAAATTGACTCTTGTGAGCTTTAAGCCATGTTATGATGTTGTTAGCTCCTCAAAAACATACATGAAGTGGCGTTTTGGTTGCATTCACACATGTTTGAGTAATCCTTTATTATTAGTCTGTTTAAAACACTCTGTTCCACCTTGTGATGTCATGTAGTGGCAGTTTTCAAGTTAACAGCTACGTTTTACCTTTTTGTTAAGTAGAGATTTGCAATTCCAGCGCTGAAATCATTCTAATGACGTTAGTGAAAGTGTATGGAGTTTAAAAACACAGTGAAACATTTCCTGTATTACCACATGACATCACAAGGTGGTGAGTGTTTTCAGTTTGACAGAAAGAATCAGCAATTTTGCAGGGTTTGTGTGTTGTGTGAACGAAACAAAACACAACTCCAGGTCTGTTTGTGATGAGGAAACAACATTGTAACATAGATCAGAAAATAGCGTAATATGGACACTTTAAGTAGTGTTGTCGTTCACAGTAACGTGGATATGGGAGGTGGATACATCTTTTTCATCATCGTCTTTTGTAGAGAGAAATAACAAACGACAACACACCAGGAGCGACCTTCTGAGTGTTCCCTAATCAGGGCACACGTTTTGAGTGGCACTTGAGAGGAAAAGGTCTGTACTAAAGCAGAAGCTATTAAAACTACTGTCGTCTGCTCTAAGACGGCACAGGGAGGCGGCTAAGATTAGAAAGGGATTTGTCTTTTGATTTAAATCACCCTGATATCCTGCATCTCAAAGCTAACAACAAAAAAGCAGCAAAATGAAACCATAATTAGCCACAGAGGTTACTTATTCAACTCTCTACAAAGCAAACCTTATACAAAAATAATACAAATCTCCCCATTATAGCAAAGGAAATGTACACATGCTTAATACTGAGCCCAAAACAGGGTCTAGTGCAAAATGCTCTTGTTTTCTTGTTATAAGCCTTTCTAATATTATGTTTACTATGTATTGTCTCTGTATAGCCAGTGCTTAAAGGTCTTATATTACACAAAATTGACTCTTGTGAGCTTTAAGTCATGTTATAATGTTGTTACCTTATCAAAAACATACCTGGAGTTGTGTTTTGTTTCATTCACACATGTTTGAGTAACACTTTATTATTAGTCTGTCTACATCTCCAAAGCTCAAAATGCTCTGTTCCACCTTGTGATGTCATGAAGCGGTACTTTTCAAGTTAACAGATACCTTTTACCTTTTACAGTGGAGCATTTCCGGTGTTAGCACATGACATCACAAGGTGGAACAGAGTGTTTTCATTTTGAGAGAAAAACTCATGTGTGAATAAAACAAAACACAACTTGAGGCTTGGTTTTGATGAGGAAACAACATTATAATATAGATCAGAAAATAGCATAATACACAATGTTATAAACCTCTTTTTACAATTGTTCTGTTAATTGCTCTGTAAAGCTCAATATACGCCTTATCCGACTATATAGACATTGCCAAACTGGGCTCGCCCTTACGTCTTGAGTGATGGTTTGCAAAGCCCCGTGTTAAGGTCCACTATTTGGCTCCCAATGTGGAAAGACACTGGATAAATTTGGACTATGGCAAAAAGCAACGTGAAGATGGGCAAAGGAACACACTTCACTGTCAGATTACAGCACATTAGACGCTGCTGATGCCTCTGGGTGTTAGCAGTGTTTACACAATGGTGACAGATGTACACAGGGACACACACAGGGCCGGGGAGCTAGAGGGCGCTAGTGACAGGATATTGGCACTGTTTTGAAGTAGTTTTTGATGAGCTCATTCGTTAAGAAAATTTATAATAATGTATTTTTTTAATTAACATATTTTTTTTGTTTTGTTTTGCCTTGTTCTAAATAGTAACGACCCTGTGCCCAGTTTCTTCCCGTGTGTTTGAGCAAAATTAGTCTTTCCCCAGTACAGATATATTGTATAAGCAGCTCTTGAGGTCAAACTAAGTCCGCCACGTGCTGTCTGCATCTAATTAGAAAGCATTTTATCGTCCCATAATCAGGAACTGCGCTGTTAGAATGCTGGTTGTTGTTAGTTTTACCGTCACGGCAACTCCGCACTGTTTCTGAAAGTTGTGAAAAACACTTATAAACTCATTGGGGTGAATAATTAGGATGTTCAGAATGCATAAGGTAAGTGAGGAATAACTTTGGACCACTGCAAATGGTTTAAAATAATAATAAAAGTTGTAGCCATTTTATGCATGGAAAACATTGCTTTGTGAGATTTTTTTTCCCCCAAGAAGACTTTAGGTAAATTAAGTCAGTTCAAGTGTGAGCTCTTATTTGCCCCTTCGGTGAAGTTTCAAAAATTGTTGGCAAAATTCTATTTTAGGTCTACCCACTAGCTATCCACTATTTGAAAGTTACTGATTAAAGTCCCATAGTTTGTGTACAGTTAGTTCTACCATGGATCTATTAAAATAACTGGATAGAGTATTTTTAGCTTTAAGGCCCTATATTACGCTAAACTGACTCTTGTGAACTTTAAGTCATGTTATAATGCTGTTACCTCATCAGAAACACACCTGGAGTTGTGTTTTGTTTCATTCACACATATTTGAGTAACCCTTTATCATTAGTCTGTCTAAATCTCCAAAGCTCAAAAGGCTCTGTTCCACCTTGTGATGTCATGAAGCAGTAGTTTTCACATTAACAGCTACCTTTTACCTTCAGTTCATTAGAGATTAGCAATTTCAGAGCTAAAAGTATTCAAATAATTCTAGTAAAGGAATATGGAGTTTAAAAAACAGTGGAGCACTTCCTGTATTACCACATGACATCACAAGGTGGAACAAAGTGTTTTCTGTTTGGGAGGAGAACTAAATATGCAGGATTTGTGTGTTAAACATGTGTGAATGAAACAAAACTCAACTCCGGGTCTGTTTGTGATGAGGAAACAACATTATAACATAGATCAGAAAATAGCGCAATATGAGCCTTTTAAAATTGTTGCTAGTTTGGATTAGTGGCCACTA
>KN485839.1:22666-36566 GCA_000787095.1 Periophthalmodon schlosseri
ACCACCACCACCACTACTAGTACTACTACTACTACTACAAGTAGTAGTAGTTCATGTTCTGACCTTTTCCCACAGTTCTCCTTGTACATATTTATAAACCTCTAAATGTGCAGAAGTCTGCACAGAGCAGTACTCCTCAAGCCTCATTGCCACTGGCCTTTTTGCTGTTGTTTTGTTGTTGAATCTGGTGAAGCTGTGCTGATTAGAAGTGACTGTGAATACATGCAAATACTGCAGTGCGGGCTCAATGACTTTAGCACACGAAAGTATGTGCCGTCTGCATCTCCAAGTCTAATTCTGAAGCACGATGAACCAAACGTGATGAGGAACTGCAGTGGTACAAAGGCCCTCTGCGCCTGCTTCACAATCAACCAGGGCCCAAACACTTTTTAAAGCAACTGTATATAAGATTTAGATTTTAAATTCCGTATACATGATCTCTCTGTGTCCCCAGATTAACTTGTTTGATTCAAATATAGTATTCACTGATAACACTTGTAATGCTGATTTATTCTTAATTACAATTGGCCTGTGCTCATTGGCGCATGATGCCAAAAATTACTTCATTACTTCCTTTATAGAGCTCAGTAGTGACAGCCCGCCCCTGGTTCTAGAAATTTCTCATTCATTTTTCTCATAAACTTTCTGAAAAAAATGCATATTAAAAGCTTGTTCGGGACTAATCAGCTACGTGGTAACTAATGACCACAAGACCTCTAATTTTATTTAAAATCTGTTTCTGAAACTTTATAATTATTATTATACTTAACTTAACTTATACTTAACTGCAAAGTTATTAAAGCATTTTGCTAAATCTTTCATTTTAAATGTGCTTTTTGGACTTAAAGAAACCACGTTATGGATAGCAGTCACCACGTAGCTGATTAGCCTCCGCGATGCCTTTGAAATCTTAATATTAGAATTTTTTTTAAAGTCTATGGGAAAATTGACTTTTGTAATCAGAGTGGACTTCAAAGTGGGCGGGACTGTTGAGCTCCATAGCGGCTAGGGCCTCCCACCCCTGTGACGTCAGAAATGTGCACCACGTGATCAGTTCTGCCCAATCAGAGCGATGGCTGCTAAAGCGGAGCTAGCAGAGTGGGGCTAGGCTAAATCTCACAAAGCTAACTTTTAAGTGCTTTGAGGAGTTAAAAATTTGAAATAGAAATAGAAACACTCTGCTCTCAGTCTTACTTGCAAAAAGTGAGCTTTATTTACAGTGGAGCAACTAGACCTTCAACAGGCAAATGGTTTGCATGAGGCTGTGAAGCCATCTTAAATAGGTGTGGCTGGAGTGACACCCAGAATGCGTCCAGGATGTGGTTAAATATAAAGTGGAGATTCTGTCCCGACTTTCAGATGCTTGGTTCTATAAGAAACTGAATAGAGATCTCACAGTTTCCTTTCCAAAACAACTGCTCCAGTACCTCGAACTAAAGAAAATAAATGGATTTCTGATCCTCACTTTGCATTTCTTTATGGTAAACCTCCTGTCTGACCTGTCATATACACTCTACACAAAATACACAAATCCCCGTTTAATCCTCCTGGTCGTCCCATTGTTGTGGTCACCCTTATCTTCATTTGTAGACCATGTTATTAAACTGTTTGTGCTGACCCTCCCTGCATAAGAGACTCCACAGATTTCATAGAGAAATGTGCATGCATTAAAGAACTACCTGATATTGCTATTTTGTTAAGCATCACAAGTCTGTACACAGATATTCCTCACACGGGAGGCTTAGAGGCTCTTAGTTTCTATCTCCAACAGCGCAGTGATGCATCCAATCCTTCTAACCAACTTATTTTGGACCTTACTGAGTTCATAATGAAATACAGTTATTTCAGTTTTGAAAAAGACTTTTATGTACAGGTTTCTGGCACAAGTTTGAGTACTGTCTGCACACCAAATTACCCCAATTTGCTTGTGGGATATTTCAAAAATAAGTTTGTGTTCAATGAAATCCAAAACCTGCCTATATCCAAAATAATTAAATGGAAATGGTACAAATACATCAGTGATACTTTCTGTATTTTCAGAGGCAGTGTTCATGATGTCACAGAAGTCATCGCTCTGCTCAAGAGTTTTGAGCCAAGTAATTCATAACTACACTATATAAAAAAGAGACCTTATTATTAACTTCAAGCTTTCATACCACCTCTCTTAAGAAACATTTAGCAATCAGTTCATTTTTGAGGCTTCGAAGAATCTGTCACTCCAATGATGACTTTAATGTGCAAGCTCAGGAAGTTAAAGCAGAGGATCGGTGAACAGAAAGGTTCTATACGGCACAATGACAGAGAAGACCTCGCTGTGATACATTTCAACAACACTCTACACTTCTGCAGCATCAGACAGGTGCCCCGCCCCTTAGAGGAGGTGATCATGATCTGCGACTGAAACAGCCAGACTTCCAGATGGGGGCAAGAGCCAGTTTTTCCTATTGATAACATTGTACTTTGCCATGAAATATCCAAAATGTAAATGCACAAATGTCGAACCTGATCATTTCTATTAGTGACTAGATCCAAGATCTCGCTGTATTTCAACAAAAGTCTGCATTTTAACAATATAAATTTTAGCTGCCCCCATCTGTATTAGATATCATTGGCCTATAGACTATTGTGATGTCATCTGAGACCTAGCAATGGCAAAAATGGCAAATTCAATTTGAATATCTTCCTGTAGACCTAAGCTGGTTTATTCACATAGTTTTATGAATATACCCCTGCAGGTTTGTCCATTTACCTGTCTCCTACATTAATGGCATCTATGTACGCCCTATGTCAGCCATTTGTATGTATATATTATGATTCTTCTGCATTATATCTTGTGTGGCTACATGTGCCACTCACGTATTGTATATGTATGTTTTTTCATCATTCATTCTGAGTGCTCCCATTGGGCGTCACTCCAGCCGCACCTGTTTAAACTGGTTTCACAGCCTCACACAAACCATTTGCCTGATTATGGCCTAGTTGCCGAAACGTTGCTGCTCCGCTGTAAATAAAGCTCACTTTTTGCAAGTAAGACAGAGCGCAGGAGTCTTTCTATTTTTGATTTTGACGAGCATTACGCACACCCTCTCCAGCCGCTTGACTTCAGAAATACGATGTGTGAAGCGCCTTCTGTATCTTAGTCCCAAAAATCTGACACAAAAATTGCATTTCGCTCAATGGGAGAATTCTTTGCGGGCCCTTACCTAAACCCCAGCACCTGCAGCCAATCATTACTCAGTGCCTCTGCGGCTGCTGTCATGATGTCAATATACTGAGAATGAGAAACACTTGTATGTGTCTCTATCTGCAGCTTAAGGCTCTGGCAACACAGGTTCAGTTGTGATTGTATTTTTATAACTGTAAGAATGCAAGTTACATACTATTCCTTTAATTCCTCTTAGGGTTAAAATAAGACCGCTGTGTGCTGCCTGCATCTAATAATTAAGCGCTTTTATTGTCTGAGAACCAAGCAGTGCGCTGTTAGCATGCTAGTTTACAGTAATAACGCAGTTTTATCAATGTATTTCTAAGCATTTAAATACTTGTGATTGAATACAGGCATAATAAAAAGGTTAACGCTACACTGACAAAAACTGTAAAGCATTTAAAATCGGCAGACACCCCGCTAGAGTGCACCTTTTATGTACTATAAAAACACAAAATTCCAGATTGAAGCTGGGTTATTCACAAAACAAAACAAAAACTCAGGTAAAGATAAACATTTAACTCCATAAATGCGAGTGATGTAAGTGAAAACGACACTTGTGATGGGAATGCAGCCACACACGCACCCGTCCACCGCAGACGTCCATTAGAAGCTTTCAGAATAATTGAGTCATTTGTACAAGAACATAAATGGAATAAGAGCCACATATGCAAATCAGTAGACAGCATTATCAGTCTGTCTGCTTCATTTTTATAACTCACCTTCACATGAATTTGCTGTTACTGGAATCACTTTTATCACTCTTTTGTAACGCATTTATATAGGCAAGGTTGGTGAAGTGTCTTGCACAAGGACACAATGATAGCACGCATTGCCCGTAGTGGGAAGCAAACCACCAACCATATGGAGTTGTGTTCCATTTCTTCCAGGCTTGTTATGATTAATGGTGTATTCTCTGGAGTTAATAGAAAAAACGTCCACTACCCAACCATTTATTGTAATGGCCTCTATTGTATTGTCTGGTCTCCTGCTCGTCCTGTTTCCTCATACTAAAATAAAATATAAAACCAATAACATTTTCAAAGCCAGTACTTTTTACTTACTTTTATGGGTGTGTAAAAAGATAAAGAGCTGAATGCAGGTAAGCCAGGGCATCTAGTCCACAGTCTCCATATTGGTAGGTAACTAATCTTCCTTATTTTTGGACTAGTACAATACCTGGTTTTCAACACCTGTACTTGAATGATACTTATTTCAGTACATATTCTCATATTAGCACTTACTGAGTGTATATTGCCTATTTTAGTGTTACCTAAAAGTACTGCATGGACGATTTTCATTTTAAATTCCAGAAACACGTCTCCAGACATGAAGTGGACATGTTCAAAACAGCTCTTACTGAGAACAATTGTACTGATTTGTTCTTAATTACAAGAACATTGGACATGATGGTTGTTTATTTTATAATTTGGTGTTTTGGTGCTCAAGATGATTATGCAATCAGAAAGCAGAATGAGCCTCACATGAGTTGCTCATTTAGGTTGCCAGTTTCAGTGGTGAAATCCAGTTGGTTTAAACTTAAAAAGACTCCTAAACTACAGAAACCCCAGCACCTGCAGCTCAGTGAGTGAATTGTGGAGGCTCTGAGCTTTCACATGAGGCATGGCCTGTCCATATACTGAGAATGAGAAACACTTGTATGTGTCCCCTATAGGCAGTTTTTTTTGTACCCAGTAAGAGCGCAGACTACATACAGTTCCTTTAAGCTTTTTTTTAATGACTTGACAGTTAAATTCCACCATAAACTGTAACAGTAATATGTAAGAAAGCGTCTTGCAGTGTCCTCCTTTTGCCTGAGTCCATTTGAAAAGAGCATTGGCCCGGAGAAGACAGCCTGTTCCCATATGGTGACCTAACCTACCACGCTCCCTCTATACCCATGTACACACACACTGTGATACCATCAAGAGGCAGGTTACCCACTTACAGAGCTGACCCTGGGTCTCATAAAGCCACCAGACATATGTTATAGCACCAACATGTGCTTGCAGTAAGGTATGATGAAAAGCAAATGACTGATTTGATTATTGTTTAAAGGGACTATATGTAGTCTGCATTTTGTTTTTCAGAAAAGGTGTACTACAATCACTTTGAACCTGTGTTGCCAGAGCCTTAACCTGCAGATAGAGACACATACAAGTGTTTCTCAGTCTCAGGATATGGACGGGCCTCATGTGAAAGGTCAGAACCTCCAGAATTCACTCACTGAGCTGTAGGGGCTGCACTAGCTGGGGTTTAGGTAGTGACCATTCTAATACTAATATGAGATCAGAGAGAGGCATTTTAGGTTTAAAACATTGAAACCAGCAACCCAAATGAGAGACTTGTGTGAGGCTCATTCTGCTTCCTGATTGGATAATCATCTTGAGAATCAAAACACCACATTATAACATAAACAACACGGCCATCATGTCACATGAATTAATATTAAAATTGTTATCAGTAAAAGATATATTTGATTTGAATAGAGATGCAGATACAATCATGTTTATGAAATTTTAAATCAAAATCTTAGATAGAGTCCCTTCAATTTTTCAGACACATTATACAGAATGGTAAATGGTCATACTTTTATACAGCTCAAAGCACTTTACATCAAGGAACCATTCACACATTCACACATTCATGCACCAGTGTACGCAGACAGATCTGTGGGAGTTGGAATCGCACCGCCAACCTCCTATACCAATGATGTTTACGTCGCGAACGGGATTCAAACTTCCAACCTTCGGATCAGTGGACAAACGCTCTGCCAGCTGATCTACTGTCACCCGAAGAATTCAATCTCAAAATCACTCCAGACCATTCACAGTGCAATTTCTACTAACATCACTACACCAAGTATTTTTGTCATTCAGATTAAGTGAAGGGGCTGTACTTGAATGCAACACCGCACACTCCCAGACGATGCACTGTTTGTACAGAGAGATTGGTACAGGCACATTATTGAGCTGTTTTCCAGTGCGCTTGGGTCAGAAATGTGCTCCATCATCCCAGAAACGCTCAGAGGCACCGTCCCCATCTGCTGCCGCCATACCCCATCTCCACACCTCCCGTCCTCCGCCAATCTCTCCTACATGTCCTCCTCCCCTCTCCCATCTCCTCTTCCCCTTCTCTTCCATCTCCTCCTCTCCTCTCTCCCCTCTTTTCCTCTCTCCCACCTCCTCCTCCCATCCTCACCTTCCCCATCTGCTGCTGCCTTATCCCATCTCCACACCTCCTGTCCTCCACCTCATCTCCTCTTCTCTCTTCCATCTCCTCCTCCTCTCTCTCCCCTCCTCCGCCCATCCTCACCTTCCCCATCTGCTGCTGCATTAGCCCCTCTCCGGTCCTCATGTCCTCCACCTCTTCCATTTTGTCCTCTCCTCTCTCCCCTCTTTTCCTCTCTCCCACCTCCTCCTCCCATCCTCATCTTCCCCATATGCTGCTGCTTTTTATCCCATCTCCACACCTCCTGTCCTCCACCTCTCTCCTACATGCCCTCCTTCTCTTTCCCATCTCATCTCCTCTTCTCCTCTCTTCCATCTCCTTCTCTCTCCCATCTCCTCTTCCTACTCTCTCCCACCTCCTCCGCCCATCCTCACCTTCCCCATCTGCTGCTGCATTAGCCCCTCTCCAGTCCTCATGTCCTCTGCCTCTCCCCCCCTCTTCCGTCTCCTACTCTCTCCCCGTATCCCCCTCCTCTCCTCTTCCCATCTTCTCATCTTTTCTCATCTCTCTTTCATCTTCTCGTAAGAGTCAAAATGTGTTCTTTTCAAAGGATACCCACAAAATGAGACAAACTAAATCGTATCTGAAGGAGCAGTAAAAGAAATGCAAATGTTCAAATCGTTTCATATTGTCGACATAAAGCTTTTGTCACTTGTGGACTTACTCACAGAGGGAAGAGGAACCCAAACTTTGACTCAAGTAAGAGTTACACTGTACAATATATTACTCAAGCTGGAGTAAAAGTATGCAGTCTGATAACTAATTACTTTTATTCAGTTACTCAAGCAAATGTTCTTGAGCAAATGTAACGTAGTTCTACACATGTTCGTGGTTGACTCTTGAATGTCTTGAATCATTCTCTCTGTGTGTTGGGTGAGTGATTACAGCCATAAGACCTACTTGTCAAATCTGCTCTTTTGCTAATGTTTTAATCTCCAGCCCATTTAGAAGCTAATGAGCTACCAAGCATGAATAACTCATTGTTAAGAAAGAACAAAAAAGCACAGACTAAAAAATCCAGTTAAAGGTGCAGTATGTAACTTTTCTGGGTCTAGAACTTTGCTTTGTCTAGAATATTCCGTGTTTCTCAAGGTATTTTTAAAGGAGTTGTATGTAGCCCGCACTCTACAGACACGTACAAGTTTTTCTCCTTCTCAGTATATGGACAGACCATGCCTCATGTGAAATTTAAAATCAACAATTTACATACAGTTTGTTTAAGCATTTCAAACACCAGTGCAATATAGATGACTCAAATCCCATACTGTAGTGATGGTATCTAGAAGGCGTTATGGTATCTAAAGGTAAATACACGAATGCATAATCTGATGTTTCTATTAGTGAACTACTACTACTAGAACTCTTCACTTCTTGTATTACAACAAAAACTGCATTTTAACAACATTCATTCTAACTGCCCCTCATCTGTATTAAATATTATTGGTCTATAGAATATCGTGATGTTATCTGAAACCCTGCAATTTTAAATTCTAAGGTTTCACATTGTTGCTAACACCCTTTCGCCATGCATTATTTATGAGACCAGAGCCAACACCACAGACAAAACACAAACAGCAGAAGAGGGGGCTTTTGGGCTGGTGAGTTTAATTAAGACAGCACCTTACCCAATTTAAATACATATAAATAAATACAAGTTTTAGTTGTATGTAGGGAGAGTGATGTTGGTGAAGGTAAACCAACATTTCACCACTATCCTGGCAAGTCCAGAACAATATCTCCACTTCCTATGTCAGACCTACAGCCAGGCTCAAACAGGGCTGTCCAATCAGATTTGTTTTTTTCAGTGACACGTGAAATGGAGCTCATTGGTCACCTATCATTTTGAACAAAATGACATTTCTCTCACCTCAGATGAACAGAGTTTAGTGCTTTGCTCATTGATGCTGTGATGTTTTTCAGTCCCTGGTCATATTTATTCCTCGTAAGCAGCCACATTTGTTTTGATACAGATGGACCATGTGTTTCTCTTATTGGTTGATCTACCTGTCAGTCATGCTCATCTGAAATCACAGAGACACTCTGTAGTGGTGTCTGTAGTGAGAAAAATGTATTGATACTTTGCAGTGACATCATGCTGGAGATGTCCTGCATGTATGTCTATAGCAGAATTTTCAGCAGTTACCATGGTGACACAATGCACACATTAGCAAATAAGATTTAAGATCTAAGGCTGAAAACTCAAGATTAACTGAAAAACTGTTGGTACTAATGTTATTTGAGAGGGATTTATTTAACAGTACAAAGCCTATTGTAGGTCCAGCTGAGTCTAACTTGAGTTTAAGGGTTTGTGCTTTGCTCATTGATTCTGCGATGTTCAGTCACTTTTGATATTTATTCCTCGTATATGACAAGTTTGTGGAGCCAATCCCAAACAAACAATGATAAGGTTCAACATTTGTGGATCAAATGTTTGGAGATTTCTTTCAAAAACAGTGAATCTCCCATAGAGTTAAATAGGCCCCTGCCTTCTGTCTGAAATTATGACATCAAATTGTAGAACGTGAAGTTGATTGGGCAGAGCTAACAGGGCAAACTCAAACAGATTCTTCACTCAAGGTTCAAAATCTGAGTTAGAGTACTTTTTCACTAGAACATCTATCTAGTTTTGTCTAGTTTTTAATTCTGTTGTTATTTATTATTTTACTTCCTGGTTGGACACGGCAGCAGATATGACATACATAGAGGTCATGCCATAACTGTTACCTAGCAACCATAATGTTAACAAGGACCAAAATTTGTCTGAATGTTCAGTTGGTGAAAAAGTAGGGCACTCAAAATTTCCCACAATGCACTTGGAAAAGTAGTGTCCAACGCTGGTCACTAGACAGGTCAATATAGACCACAATGCAATGCGAGAGTCGGAAAAACAACAGTGAACAGTGACAGGTCTTTAACTGGACAATATAGACACAATGCAATGCGAGAGTCGGAAAAACAACAGTGAACAGTGACAGGTCTTTAACTGGACGCAAGATGATTGAATGAAAGCCGATAGAAGCGCTGGTTTATCACGCCGCTGATCGCTGATTATGAACAAAACACTCGTAAATAAACTGTGTAAAGTTGAAAGCAAAAACGTGTACGGTTATTATTAGTCCATAAATACTTGTGCGTCAGTTGAATCTGATCATTATTTATGACAGAAATCAAGTTTTAACAGAGTTTAGCAGACTTTTTTTTCACCCAGACGCTAGAGTGACGTGACCCGAAAGCCGTGTGTGAATGAGTGCACTACAGGGTCCGCTGAAGAGTGCAGAGGTGTGTAGTGAATGAGGGGTTAGGGGCTAGGGTTGACTTTCAGACACAGCCTAAGTTACACCATAGGTAAGATTAGAGATAAAATATAGACGACAACACCTTTATTTTGTTAAATCAATATTTAATTTGTCAAATAAATGCCTGCCTTGCATGTAAATTGTTCCTGCATTTTGGATAGAATTTTCGGTGTTGATGACAAAGGTAGAGGTATTCAGGTTTAGAACTCTCCACTACTTCCTGTACTTTCCTTCTTAACTTTTTTCCACAAACCTTTTCACCACTTAACTGATGTAAAACTATCATATGCACTTTAACCTTACAGCAGCCTGATGTGATCCCAGCTCCCTCTCTCCTCACGGTCCATTCATCCACAGTGGAACACAGCGCTACAGTCACGCCTCCTCACACCTCTAAGCTCACTCATTAGACAGTGCGCAAGTCAAACCTCTGCTCTCATCTCAGCCACAGTATAGCCCCAAGCCAGGGTCAGGCCAAACCGTTCCCTGCATCCGAAAGACGCCAGCAGTCACCTCATTTTATGAATCACTGCTCAAATGTGTCCAGACTCCTAGAAACAAAAACTTCCAAATGCCTTTATTCATTTTCAAGCTGTCAAAGAAGCTGTCTCGTGTTGATGTATTGATAATCTGGGTGAAATGTCTTACCCTCCAAACTCCAAAATGAACACTGCCTGGAAACGCATTGTTCATTTTTACAACTAAAGATAAAATTGCAGTCATTTTTTGTCACTAATAAAAATAAATGGAGCCTCACTAGATTAGCATCTCCTGCTCTGGACACACAGCACCAGCAAACATCTGAACAGGCCGAAGTCTGTCTGAACGTGCATGTTTTTAAATGTATTAAGGATTTAGTGGATCAAATAAGCACATTTTTTACCGACTTAAACTAGACTAAAACTTAGATTTTTACTTTTAGGTTGATATTTAATAGCGTGTATTTTACAAAGTTTTAGATGTCATCCATGCATGCTTCAGGAATTCAGTGATCTCTCCCAGGCCCTATTCGAACCCTCCTTACGGTTAGCTCTACCATTCTGTCCAAAGCTCAGCCTACAAGCCTCCGTCGCCCATGCTCCCACACGGTCATTTTCCTTAAATACACAAAAGCATGATACGAAACAACAAGAACTACACCAAAACTTCGTATGTCTCGTCTTGGATCTCCATGTGGGTGAGGGCTTGCACGCTCTTTGGTGGTACAAGGAACAGAGCCGTGAGAGAATCAGCGTCTAGAAACTGCAGCTCAGGATCTACACAGCAAATGATTTTGGGACCAGCTTTTTCTCGAAGCCCAAAGATAAAGCAGAAGTATGGGACGTCCTGGAGCGAGTGAAACCGGAATGTACGGACGCGCAGGCCCGCTCCCGACTGTGACAAACGCAGCAACGCGGGGTAAACACAGATGTGCGCATGGATGACCCTTTCAACTTTATATGTTATGATCAGTGCTACCAGCCATTGGGTAAGGTGCGCACTCACATGCCCAACAGACACGCTCTGGATGTTCACTCTGGTCTGCAAAAGTGCTGGCACAATCCATGAAAGGTAGACCCGGAGCTTTTTACAGTAGGCCTTTGTCTACAAGTTGGATGAGCAGCGGTGTCATGTAGCCTATCCAGATTATACAGATTTGTACCTGCTTAATGTGTCTGGCCCCAATTCAGTACATTAGATATGAGCGTAATATGTTCACATTAAAACTGAAGTCATTAAAACATGAAACCGAACTTGTTACAACATGTAATGGTTATGTTTTAACGAGAAAATGTTCTTGTTTTAACTTAATATTTACTCGTAATAATGAAAAACCTGTACAAATGTTTAATCTATGTTTGCCAGTTCTACGCTTCCGTACGTGTTCCAGCATAGAAAGGTCACACCACTGAGCGCCTCCCCCACACAAACATGGCCGACTCAGAGAAACAATAGCTTCCTCCTACTCAGCAGCCCACCTCTGCTCCTCTCTCTTCACCCAGCTCCTTCTACTATCTCTGCTGCGTTCCATTAAATTCATCATTAATTCTCAAACAGGAAATACACTTCAAAAGTGTCTTCCATTTTTCATTCCCAAGATGAATATGAATGTTGAAACTCATGTCAACAGGGATGTGTTGTAAGTGAATTATTATGAGGAGTAATGATGATAAAAATGACTTCATAGAATTATCATAATACATTTTGAGCAGTGACGCATTGTGAATCGGGTTGAATAAGCTTGATGTCTCTGTTTTGTTTTGTTTTTCAGATAAGATAGTAAGGAGCAATTAGTGAGACGGATGTATTGATACTTTGCAGTGACATCATGCTGGGCGTGTCCTGCATGTATGTCTATGGCAGAATGTTCAGCAGTTACCATGTTGACACAATGCACACATTAGCAAAAACTGCCAAGTAAGTTTTAAGATATAAGTCTGAAAACTCAAGACAAACTGAAAAACTGTTGGCTAATGCTAGCTAGCTTGGGACTAATGTTAGAGACTAATGTTTGAGAGGGACGTAAAATCAGCTCACCTGTTGTAGCTCCCGCTAAGTCAGTTCTTTCTGGTCAGATTGTGTTAAAACAAAGCTCGGATTAAAGTCTAACTTGAGTAACACAGCTTCAGACAGAGCGGTGCCTCCAGTTAGTATGTTGATGACATCAGCTGCAAAGTATCAATATGCTACAAATAATTAAAAAACTAGACTGTATTTTGGATTTGTCCAATTTGATCATTTGGATCAATCCAGACTTTCTATTAAAGTCACCTTAACTTCATTGTCCTCCTATGAAATTATGGCCCCATATTCAAGCTGGTGAAATATAGATTTGCAATTAAAAAGCCATTTTATTTAACAGCTATGGAAATTTGACCTTTCATAATCAGTCAAAGAGCACTGCCATATAGGTAGGAACCGCGCTGTATTATAATGTTGTTCCCTCATCAAAAACATGCCTGAAGATGTTAAGATGTCATCCATGCATGTTTGAGTAATCTAGTGATCTTTCCTGAGCTCTACTCGAACGCTCCTTACGGTTAGCTGTAAGATTCTGTCCAATGCTCAGTCCACAAGCCTACGTCACCCAGGCTCCCACACGACAATTTTCCATAAATATACAAAAGCATGATACAAAGCAATACACTACAACTTCACAAACCTGATGCGATGTTCATTAACAGGATGCACATCGACTGTAATGTGATAGTGCTCTGACGGAGGAGTGACTTTGCAGCAAAAACGTAAATATGTAAATATGTTACGTGTTCACAATGAATCTCCCAGAGAAGTAAAATACTCCGTCTTTGACAACAAGGTTAGCAATAAAGTTAATATGGGGGTACGGACATAACATGTCAAGCACATACTACATCCGTGTTTGTCTTATTATTCTAAACATGTTTAAATGTATACCCCCTGAAGTGAGTTATAAACCCAAACATGGAATTTTTTGGAACCATTTTAATCTAGAACAGATGTTCTTTGAAAAATGCAAAAATGGACTTTAAAAACATGGAGGAGCAGTGGATTATTACCAAATGATGTCATGTTGTGGAGCATCTTGAACTGTCAAATCGAAGAGAGCCTAAATGATGCAGATTCACTCATATGAATGCAACAAAACAATAGCAACACAGAGTTTTGTTTTTTTTTTTATATAAAGGAATAACATTATCCCAGAGTCCGATCGGCAGAGTGAATGAACTCTCTGGAGTATTATCCGTCACATTCTAAAAATGACAGTGCGACTCACAACTCTTAAGAAATGTGCTAACATTTTTTGACTTCTAAGTAAAGCTATTTAGCAAAAAACAAGCTTAAATACTCCCACTGGACAAACATTATCTTCAAGTCTTCATATCTTGACTGCGGAGCACTCAAAATTCTCTGCATCACAACTGCTCTCTACAAAAAGCAAAAAAGGCGACAGGAGCTCAGCTGGTAGAGCGTTTGTCCACTGATCCGAAAGTTGGCTGTCGACATAAACATCATTGGTAGAGGGCTCAGATCCACTGACCCACAGGTTGGCGGTGCGATTCCTGCTCCCACAAATGAATACTGTCGTCGTGTCCTTGGGGAAGACACTTAACCCACCTCGCTCCCAGTGTCTGTGTACACTGGTGTGTGAATGTGTGTGTGAATGTGTGTGTGAATGGGTGAGTGGGTCCTTGATGTAAAGTCTTTG
>KN485839.1:37969-57894 GCA_000787095.1 Periophthalmodon schlosseri
TTGTCCGCAGTGAGTCCGCGCAGCGCCAGTGCCACATTCCCCGGTCCACAACGTTTCTGCCGCTGCTGCTGCCGCTGTGCCTCGCTCCTCGCCGCGGACTGCACCCGGCTGCTGTCCGTGGTGCTGAACAGCTGTGCATGCGCGCCGCGGGACCCCTGCGCGTTCACGTTGCGGAGGAGAGCGCGCGCATTCTTTGTACGCTCCAGTCCCTCCTCGGTTCATTCACTTTTTCTGTTCATTCAGCGTTTTGCTCATTTTGAATTCTTTAAAAGTGTATTTCCCCCCACTTTTATTTGTAATTTCATTCATAAGAAAAATAAATAGGCCTAATACAAATCACATTAAAGGGCTCATATTACGCTGTTTCTCATCTCTGTTATAATGTTGTTTCCTCAGAAACATTCCTGGAGTTGTGTCTTGTTTCATTCACACGTTTAACACATAAGCCTTGCATATTTTGGCTTGCATATTTTATTTTGAGTTCTTCTCTCAAACAGAAAACACTCTGCTCCACCTTGTGATGTCATGTGGTAATACAGGAAGTGCTCCACTGTGTTTTTAAACTCCATACAACTTCACTAGAATCATTTGGATGATTCCAACCCCTGGAATTACCAATCTCTCCTGAACTAAAGTTAAAAGGTAGCTATTCATTTGAAAAATACCACTACATGACATCACAAGGTGGAACAAAGCATTTTGAGCTTTGGAGATGTAGACAGATTAATAATAAAGAGTTACTCAAACATTTGTGAATGAAACAAAACACAACTCCAGGTATGTTTTTGATGAGGTAACAACATTCTAACATGGCTTAAAGCTAATTTAATATCGAACCTTTAAAGTTGCACTATTGACACTAATTGGAGCGGCATTTTTTAAGATTATCAAATCGACATATGATGCTTCAATAAGAAAAGCCATCTCCAAGCTTTATAATGTGCTCCACCAAGCAAGAAATGATAATACTTTACACATTAAGAAAAAGTGGGAGAATGAAGCAGGAATAGTTATTTCCAATGAGAACTGAGAAGATGTTTGTAGTTTTCAATTCAAACTCACTGACATGGAGAGAACATTGCTGGAAAAAAACATTATAAGATTTTTTAGGACACCCCACCAAAGTAAATATAAAAATCTGAATGCAGAACGTTGGCGGAAATGGGGACCTATGGAGGCAAACCATTTTCATGTATTTTGGGAATGTCTGGCATTACATCATTACTGGTGAGGAATACACAAAGCCCTAAATGATGTTTTTAAGGTTAAGTTTCCTGATGATTTTTCAACTCTGTATTTAGGTACAGGCCCAATCTTGGACCGAGGAGGGGATATAAAACTATTACAGGTGCTTTTAGCGGCCAGTAAGAAAGCAAGAACTAGGAAATGGCTAAGCCCGACCCCTCCAACACTTGATGACTGGTTTGGTATAATTTTGGAAATATTTAAAATGGAAAAATTGACATACACTCTCAGGGAAACTGACGGGGAAAAATTCTACAAGATTTGGGATAAATGGATCAGGAAGCAGTTTTTATCCCCCCTTTTGTGCCAATTTTGAAACATGAAAATGTAAAGTATAATATATTGTATGAATCCCTTAACTTCACTGTATTTATTTTATGGGTGAAATTTCCGGTGTGTGTGGTTCCAGTTCTTTTTATTATTTTATTCATTTGAAAAAAGAGAAGACAAAAGAGAGACATGAAAAGGACTAAGACTTGCCAGAGATAATGTCACTGATTGTAATGATGTTAACCTTTTCCAATAAAAACATAAATTAAAAAAAAAAAAAAAGTGCACTATTTGGGTTTTCTGATGGAGGGTCCACCATCTGCGTCTGCCTAATAAAAATGTCATTGCTTTGCTTAAAAGGTTTCACAGGGTGGCATTGAACTTTTCATTTATTTAATTGCCTTTTTAGTGCCAAATAATAGCCTATATATATTGATTTGATGGTGTCACCTGTTTGGAGATTGGAGTTTTAGTCCATTCCAGGCAAAATAACATCTGGAGAAAGGACCGTTTCAGACCCTCCAACTAAAAACTTACATAGTAACTTTTTAATAATTTCTGTAAATGCTTTCCATGCTAAAAATGTGAGTTTATAAGCACTTTTCACAACTTTCAGGGACCAGAGCGGAGTTTTGCGGTCATGTTAAAGCTAGCAACAACTAGCATGCTAACACACACTTTCTACTTATTAAACAATAAAATGCTTTATAATTAGATGTGGACAGTACACAGCAGACTTATTTTGACCTCAAGTGCTGCTTATACAATATTTGTACTGGGGCAAGACACATTTTGCTCAAATACGTGGGAAAAATCGGATGCAGGACCTTTAATTTTTTATTTTTTTAAATTATTAACAGCCTAAGCCAAGCAGCAAATATAATTTTCTACATCATATGAACATTATTATGACAAATATATAGTTATGTAAGCTAAAAAAAAAAAAAAGGAAAACTAAACCCAGTAAGTAGGAAACAAGTAAGTCTATAGTCACTTTAATTTATACTCCCTCCAGGTAGCTACAGAGGTACTTTGACCTATCCATGGTTCTCAGAATGATAAATTCAAGACCATTACCATAGCAATTAACAACTCAAAACAAAATATTATATCTTTTAAATAGCCAGCCGTCCTCAAAATGGCACCATAAAACAAAAAAGCTTAAACCCATGATTAGGAACCAATTTTAAACATTAAACTAATTTTCCCATAATTTCATCATTCAGTCTTATGTAATCTACCCGGCAGCACTGCAGTCATTACCCCACTCTCGGGTTTAACACATCTGACTGCTTCTCATTTGGGTCAGGTCGGTCCACTGTCCACAGTTGTTGCCATGGTGACCGGGCCTTGTGATGGATTTTGGGAGGGGCTTTTGGGACAGGATGATGGAGGAGGGGGCAGCTGGTTCCAGGCCCAGGCAAGGTTCCTGTTTGACAATCGCGCAAGGTTAAGAAGCTCAGTGTTACGTGCAGTGGTTTGCATGTTTCTTCGGTATAGGTCAACAAGCGGGTTTTGGACTAAGGTAGATCTAAACCGTTTATGCTCACGTTCACATTTTCCAGTCATTTGTGAGGGATTTGTACTGTTTGATTTGTATGGACAGAGAGGACGGCAGCAGGTTCAGTTGGCTTCTTCAGTTTGACGTAGCTGCTCAGAAAAGCAGAAGGAGCGACCGACTCCTCTCACTGAGCTGCAGAACACAGCCATTCAGGAGGTCCCAGCAGCGATTAGTCTGCTAAATTAATAACACAGACTTTAGAGACAATAGCCCCTGTCGCATTTTTTTTTACATTATTTATTAACCTGTCAAACCAGGACTAAACCAGAGTTCTTTTTGTTTTTAGTTTTTCAACCAAGAGCACTGACACAAGACAACTGTATGCAGTCTAGACAAGATAGGATTAAACCAGGATTAGACCAGGACTCATTTGGGCTGCAGTTCAAACCAGTACTGAACCAAGTCTAAACCATATACAGTGTTTATGTGTTTCAGAGAGATGAGTGTGTAGCATCGTTGCAATTGTACAAAATAGCATATCTTTTGAATGGTCAAAATTCCTCAAAATGAAATGTTCCCTTTAAACAGAAAGATCAAAGTCATGCATAGTTCATAAATATGTATAAACAGGACTAAATATAACCCTGTTTACAAAAGAGCTTGGCATTGTCACATCACATCTCATTTTCAGTTAGCCTAATGGGAATAGGCTCGATTCTTGATACCAATTCCAATACCTCAATAATAATTAAAAACATTCTCATTTTAAATAATAGAATGTGATTTTCAACATTAAAATTTATATTCCCATGTGGCCTTATATCTGTGTAATCCCTCAGTCGTCCAGTAGGTTTCATAGTGGTCCATATAAAACATTAAAAACAGGAGCAGGTGTGTGTATAAAAGTTCGTTACCAGATTATTAAATTGCGATTGTGTCACCAAAATATCCAGTTTTGCTTTTCCTTGGAGTGTGTTCCGTTTTTGTGGCGCAAAACAGCTAAAAGCCTCTTTCCCGTCTCAGTTTTGGTGCAGCTAGTCCTTAGCCTTAATACAGTCATTGATCTGGTATTAAATGTTCCGCAGGTGAGGTATTCTGGCAGTTTTTGAAGTAGTCTCTTATAGATACATTTCATACAGTGCTGTTCTCTTCTAATAGACCGTGATGGCCAACCCACCTTTTCATAGATAGGAAGGTTAATGCATCTCTATAGACGTTTGGCACATCTGGTCGGTAATGTAAAGTTTTTGACCTCTATAAAGATGGATGCATAACCAGTTTGAAACTCATGTGAAAACTGTGTTATAACTGTGTTAGAATGTGACTTCAGCCTAAAGAGAAGACACCATAGCCTGTCTTAAAGATGAGCTTACACTGGGAAAAAGTGGCAAACAGAGTCATAAAGGAAACAACAATAAACAAACGCATTTGTTGTAGAAACGCTAACAGCCGTGGGGCATCGTTAATAATACAGGGCTATAGCTGAGTATGTATGTCATGGGATGGATGCCATGTATTTTTCACCAGGCAGGAATAAACGAGTGAGAACTGGGGACTGTCAGGAGTGATAAAACAGGAATTAAATAAACATACAGAAACTGTTTATTCTGGATTGAATTATATTTACACACAACAATTGCAAAACATTTTATCTGAGCAGACACCTAAAAGAAATCCCAAACCTGTTGAAGGAGCTATTATGTATTTTTGCTATGTTAATATTTCTTATATTTTGGTTATTTATAGCAAAAGAAAAATTCAATCCTGTCAACTGGACGTTTTGCTGCTCATCCAAGCAACTTCTTGTGTCTGAAGCAGGGTCTGCAACCTTTATTATCAGAGCCATTTTGCCCCCTCTTCCGCCAAAGACAAATAGTCTGGAGCTGCAAAAAAAATAACAGAGCTTATAAACTGTTAAAAGTGTGAATCTTTTTGCTTACTGGTGAAGTTTGTTGCCATTTTTTTTTTGGTCTTTGTGGAGAGAGGCATTTCTTTAATTTTCTGAATAATGTGCCATTTGTTTTTAAAGTCGGAGAATAGATGCCCTGATATTTTTATGAACGATTCTTTCATGTATTCTCTGTCTGTGAACAGCTGCCCCTCCTTACGATCTCCTGAGCTGCCACAAAACCAGCAGCTGTAGTAGACTGTGGAGAGGTGATCTGCTTCTTGAAAGTATGTTTGCTCTGCTCAGCTTTCTGTTGCAGTTCTGAAATTTCTCTCTTTCGCTCATCTTCAGCTGTGTATTTTCAGTGCTTGTTTTCTAAATGTCCTTCAACATTACATTTTTTATTGTTAGATAATTTCTCACCACATATGAAGCACACGGGTAAGACAGCGTCATTGGCGGTGAAGGCAGATGAATTAAACTCTCTCTTTTCTTCTAAGACTTCTCTTTTTTGGGATTTATTCATAGTTAGTGCAGAGGTCGCACACGCCAGAAGTTGCCTGCAGGTAAACTCAAGGGACATTGATGAGACGTATATTTTAGTTGACAAATTATTATTAAAAAAAAAACTTCCTCCTTGAACTCCAAGGGTTAAAAAAAATAACCGTTATTGATTTTCATTACAACTGCAGGCTGCCGACCCCTCATCTAAAGGGAGGAGCCAACTACACTGAAACTAATGCACCTCTTTGTTTACAGTTTCTGTTTGTTGGCTAGGTCTATTGAACTACAGTGTGAACTGTGCCTGAGTCAGTTCAATAGATTTAACTAACAAACAGAAACTCTAAACAAATAGGTGTGTTAGTTTCAGTGTAGTGAGCTCCTCCCTTCAGACAGATATAAGGCAGTTGACAGAATTGAAGTTTTCTTTTGCAATGGATCATACCTGGACGACTGATTTGGTTCAGTAAATGGGTGCCTAGAGGGTGTAGGGTAACGTCCAGCCCAGAGTGCACCTGGGTGGGCCTATGTTTTTTTTTTTATCAGTCAGCAGCAGAGACAGCAAGGGATTATTTGAGTTACATTTAGTCTTAAGTTGCTTTTAGTTTGTTGGTTTTCGTTGACAGATAAGTCACTACACCTGTTTGGGCTACAGTGATTAGACAAGTATCCCTCTTTGTGCCTCCTTTAAGGTGATGCAGTATACCATGCGAGATAAACATTTAACCATGTCTTTAACCATGTTATAATGTTTTTTTTTTATCATCAAAAACATGTCTGAAGTTGTATTTATTTCATTTATTTGAGTATTCCAGCATATTCAGCTGTTTTTTCTTACTGTGTCATTAGGTGATTATCTAAGCAGTTCTGCCCTTTGTTTCTAAAGTCCATATTTCACCAGTCCATATTTCATTCCTATTCCTTTTCCTATTTCATTTAAACTGCTTCATTCTTCAGTGCACCTGCAGATGGACTTTTTGGATCCTATGCTGGTTGGATACACAGTACATATATAAACACAGATAACAATAACCTATCTACTTATTTTAAGGGTGCATTTACTTTGACTGATCCTAACCTTAGCCTTAGTCACTTATTGCCCAACTTTAACCTATCCTTAACCTATTCTAACACTATCTGAACCATGCTGTTGATCTAATAATAAAGCAGTTACGTCATAGGGACCTGATTTTTGTCGTCATAAGGGAGGCCCCCGTGACGTGAGTGTCTACAGCAATATGATATTTACCCGCCCACTGCACCAGCACTATCCACCAGGATTCAAACCAGTGTGTGAACGCACCCCACGTTACGCAACACAAAACCCCTTGGATACGGTAGGTGTCTAAAAGTAGTTCCCTTAATACTTTGTAATATTCACTTTAAATCTTAACTCTTATTGGCCCGATTCCACGGTAATTATTCACTCAAGACCCGCTAAACCTCCTCCAGAAAACCACATGACAGCTTCAGTTCGGGTCAGTCTAAATTTTTTAATCCTGGCTTATTTTAGCCGCCTTCCAGCCCCCGATGTAACATCTTCAAACCCGGACTAAATATAGAGCGGGAGAATGGTGAATGTTTGACAGTGACAATATGAATTCTGCAGTTGGCTCTTTGTTGCGTGGCTTTTGTTTCAGGAAACCCATTGTTCAGTTGCTATTGTTTGTAATGGCAGTGCAGTGTTCACAGATTGAGCCTTACAGTGTGTGTGAATGAGAACGGAGAGGTTTTACAATAGGGGGAGTCGAGCTGAGTGGTTGAACATGTGTTTAAGACAAAATGCAATTTGCTGTACATTGACATAAAAGCAAAGGACTGTAAATGGTGATGCGATGAAAAGTTTGAAGGAGACATATTATGGAAAGTCAACTTTAAAGGAACTGTATGTAGCCTGTGCTCCTTCAGTTTAAATAAGGCACAACTGAACCTGTGTTGCCAGTGCCTTAGTGCTCCTGCAAATAGAGATACAAGTTCTTCTTATTCTCAGTATATGGACAGGCCTCATGTGAAAGCTCAGGACCTTTAGGTAGTGACGATTCTGAACAGAGGGAGTCCTTTTAGGTTTAAACCAACTGGATTTCAGCATTGAAACTGGCAACCCAAGAGAGAGAGAGACTCCTGTGAGGCCCATTCTGCTTTCTGACTGGATAACAAGAGAGAGAGAGAGACTCCTGTGAGGCCCATTCTGCTTTCTGACTGGATAATTGTCTTATGTTTTTGTAATTAAGAATAAATCAGCATTACAAATGTTATCAGTAAAAGCTTTATTTGATTTAAACATGTCTACCTCATAACTGGGGACACAGATTTCAGAGTTCATGTTTATGGAATTTAAAATCGCCTAACCTGTATTTTATTACCTCTGCAACCTTCTGGCCCTCAATATGTACAACTTGTCCTGTGCACACATGCGTCAGTGCACAGTATTTGACGTGTTGACACAAGTCCATTCCACAGAACCTCATGCAGGACCAGGTCAGGGCGACGAGAGGTAGCAGCCCATTCATCACAATATACCGCCCCCCCCTCCTCCCCTCCTATCGCTATAGCCCCCTATGCTCCTGGCTGCGGTGTTCATGTCAGTGCAGCTTCACACACGGCCGCTCCGTCACCATGGAAACAAGCTCCGTGGCTGCTGCACCCTCCCTTCCTCCCCCTGGTTCTGTCTCTGCTCCACAATCGCTGAGAGCTGACGAGGAGCTTTTGGGTAGTCGCAGCGGGAGGTGTCCAAAAACAGTGGGACAAAATTGAGTCTAAATGGCAGCAAATTACACAGATAAGAGATGTCAGGAGTTAAGAGAAATGGCACGCTTAATCAGGGTGATTTTTTGGTTTTGTTAATGTTGCCGTCCCAGGAGGATCTACACTGTTTGTTTAGAGAGTTAGTTCAGGTTGATGGCTCTGCACGGGGCTTTGTGCGGCACTCTGAGCTGAGTTCTACACATTATCAATCTGGAACGGCTCTCACTGAAAACAATCGGGAACAATCAGGACGTTCAAACAAACACTCCAAACCGATTGGTTGAAGTGTTACAACAGCAGAACAAGACGAGAAATCAAGCTTTGGTTAAATGCAGCTGAGAGAAAAGCACAGGCATCTTCCCTGTCCACAAATGCACAAATTAATTAGTCCGTGTTTTTGCTAAAATAGGCTGAAGTACGTCCATCAGCACTGCCATGTTTGTTTTGGTTTGCCTGGGAGCTTCATCTTTTGCTCTCCTCAAACCAACAATGCTGCCCTGTGATTGGTCCAGTCTCTGGCTCACCAGAGGGTGGATGAATAATTCTGAATGAATAACTGAATAATTATCAAAATAGGCAGTGGATATTGTACTACTCTATTAGTCACAATTACTCTGATTCATTTTTTCAGGCCTACAGGAAGGTCTAAGTGACACCTAATTTGTCCTAATTAGTAGTCTTCTCTTACTCATATAATAGGACTCTGTCTTCCCTCCATCTTATACCCAAACTGATGATTCTCTCTGTTTGCACTGCACACATCTCTACCTGAAGGTGCCTATGTTTACATTCACTCCCCTGTTTAGCCCTTTTCCAAATAGTAAAGTGTTTGCAGAGCTTATCAAAGCATAGGCTATATGGGTCATATTTATGCTATGACATGCTTGCCTGGCTCCCAGAATACACACTTCTTCAGTGCTTAGCCAATCAGAGACAGGCACGGTCCAGCCATATCAAAACAAATATGGCTGTTTACGAGGAAAAAAGAAAGGAAAAAAATATCACAGAGGACTGAGAAACATTTCTGCAGAATCAGTGAGTGAAGCACTAAACTCTGTTAGGAAACTGATCATTTGAGCTGAGAGAAATTAGATTTTAGTCAAAATGATGGGTGACATATGACCTCAGTTTACACCAAAGGCATCAGAGCTGCTCCTGTATTGCTTACATATACATTGTTGAGTGGACGATGGTTTGCAGAGCAATAAGAAGCCGTGGCTGTGCTGTTGCATTAATGAGGCGACTGTCCATCTAAGTTTCAGTTGCAGCCATCCTCCTTCTTCTTCATAAGCTGTTCTTGTTCAGTTGATGTTTGAGGTCGTAAAGTGTTTTATATTTATCCCCCACAGTCATAAACCATTCATAGTTCATCGCAGTCTCCTGGATGCGACGCATGGTGTTTATGTGACTGTAGTGTTTTTAGAGACTTATTTTGTAAGAGAATTGAAGTTTATTTTGACACCACCTGCTGTTTTCCTGTCTTTTCCCTGATAAAAATCCCGGAGACGCACTGTTAATGCTGAAAAATTAGAACTCCCACCTAATTTGAGCATCGTGTAGCGTAATTATGCCCACTGCACACACATATGACATTACTGGTGTAGACTGTCTGCTGTGCTGTTAGCAGTATCAGTACATCTACTATGTACCAGAGTACACACTAGATGTACTAGAAACAACGTTGCTTTGCCTGAACCCTCAAGAGTACATGTTTTTAGAAAGACATGTGGGTCTGGAACCATGGCTTGGCTATTTGTAATGTGTGTGACTGACATGGAAGCTCAAAAGTAAAAAAGAAAGAAACTTGATAAACTAAAAAAGAAGAGGTAAAAGAAGAACTTTATGAATATATCCAATAGCATAAGTATTCAAACAGTCTCTATAAAGCATCACATAAGCACTAACATGTGCAGCCATGGAGCATTTATAGCACTTCAGTGAGAGACGGGATAATACTGCACAGAGGCTCTTTCTCCTCTCTCTCCTTTTTCTTTACTCTGTCCTCTCTCTCTCTTTTCTCTTTACTCTCTCCTCTCTCTCTTCACTCTTTACTCTCTCCTCTCTCTTCTTTTTCTCCTCCCTCATCCCTTTCTTCTCCATATAAGCACACAGCTGATCTGAAGGACAGTGCGAGTTCACACTTGGAGCAGTCGCCCACTCAGCTCACAGCTCTGCTGCAGCCCACACACACTGCACAGAGCCCAGTGCATCAGAGGAGAGAGGGGCTGGGATAAGGACTCACTACTATAAATGTGGAGGAATGTAGAGAGATAAAACTGAATCGTGATCCCATCACTGTGACGATCTGCCATTTTGGTTAAACTGCCAAATCGTGATTCTCTGATTATTTTTGTTCAAAGGGGATATTATGCAAAATGGATGACTTCTTTTTTTTTTTTTTAACCATCTACCATCTTGTAATGTTCCCTCATTAAGAAAATGCCTGAAGAGAATTTAGATGTCATCCATGCATGTTTGAGTATTTTAGCGATCTCTCCCGGGCCCTATTCGAACCTCCTTATGGTTAGCTGTACGATTCTGTCCAATGCTGAGCCATTTTCCATAAACACAAGAGCAGGACACATGTGCAGTAATTTCATTAGCAGGATGCACACTGATTGTTTTGTGATAGCGCTCTGAAGGGGCGGTGACTTAGTGCAAAGAGCAAAGGGAGGGAAGACTCAAAACTGAAAGTGACACATTAATTAACATATTATTATGTTAATATGTTGTTTTTGCTAATATAGCATTTTCAAAACAATAAAAGGTAACATGGTGACCTAAATATATTACGTGTTAGCCGTTAATACCCCGTAGAAGTAAAATAGCCATTCTTTAAAGGTGCACTACTTTGCATTCATTCAATCTTTTTAATTTATTTTTTTTAAATAAAAAAAAAATATATATATATATATAGAAAAGCATGAGAGGTTGCCTCTCCACAGATCATACCTGTAACCTGGCTAGGTGGCATCAAATGCTTGTCTTTATTGAGATAGATAGGCCTAATGCTGCGGAACATTTCAGGGAAAGCTAAAACATCTCCAAACACCTTTAATGCAGCTCTATGATCAAAAACAGATACTTTGAACCACCCACTTCTCCAATTGGTCATCCTCCATCATGCGCTGAGCGAGTGACAGGTGGATTAACCACTCACAGTGAACTGAAATCAAGAGTGAACTTTCAGAAACAGCAGATACTGTAGCTTTAGTTACCTCTTAAAATATACTAAGACTAGTGAGATGGCTAAGGAGTAGACGTGGATTTGGGGAACAACAATCATCTTTTTAGCACTATTTGCCAGATTTTATGACTCCACAACTATTAGCGTTGTTCGTTTGCCTGCACAATTTGTCACTTCAGACTAAGAAAATGCCCAGTAAACTTCAGGAAAGCTACTATGAAAACCTGAATCGTGATAAAATCAAAATCCTGATATGAATATTTTGGCATATGGTCCACCCCTTCCCTGAGTTATAACAGCTGAGTGGCTCCAACGTGAATCCATCAAAATGGTGGTGGGCCTGCAGGAGGCGCAAAGATCACAGACACTACAGCTGTCAATCATCCTGCACACGCCTGGTATGATCAAAGCTACATGGAGCTCAACAGTGACCGCCCACCCCCTGGTTCCGGAGCTAAAATTCCCATTCATTTTTCTCATAGACTTTTGGGGGAAAATAGTTCATATTAAAAGTTTGAAAGTTTGCTCGGGGATAATGAGCTATGTGGTAACTAATGATGTCAAGACCTATAATTTTATTTCAAATCTGTTTCTGAAAATTTAAAAAACACAAAGTTATTTCACAGAATCTTGCATTTTAAACAACCTTTTTGGATTTGAAGCAACAGCATTATGGACATTAGTTAGCACGTAGCTGATTAGCCTCCGCGATGCTTTTGAACTCTTAATATTTGAATTTATCGGCTAAGTCTATGGGAAAAATGAATGGAAAATTTACTTCCAGAACCTGAGTAGGCGGTCACTGTTGAGCACCACTGAGAGGTACGTTAGAGGCACCAGAGTGTGGGAACGCAAGGCAAGTTTATTTGTATAGCACAATTTGTACACAAAATAATTCAAAGTGGCATTAAAATCACAATACAAACAAATCAAAACATAAATACAGTAGTGTCATTGTTTTGTTTTGTTTTGTTTTGGGAAAGTATACATTCTTTTTTTTGGAGTAGATTTATGTGTATCACATCCAGAGATGAAATCAAGATTAAAGCTCGTCCTTAACCAAAGACAAACTGCCACAGACTCAACAAGTCACTGTGAAAAGAAGAATCCTGTAACTATAATAACAACAAAAATTATCAAAAACATAACTGAGGCTGTTTTTTCATTCACACATTTGTGAATATTTGTGAATATTTAGCTATTACGAGGACTCTTCAAAAATTTATTTTTAAATGACTCAATTGCTATGGTTACAATCATAATTTTTCATCAGTCTCAAACCCATGGAGCCGGAGAGTTGAAGAGAAGAGGCATGATGCTGGAGTTCTAACGCAGGAGACGCATTTACCATCAGTACAGGACCCAGCACCTGGAGACATGACCATCCTAGTGTAGTACTGTCCAGTTTGGCAATGCTTCTGTCGTAGGGAGTATTATACCTCTGATGATGTAGGCCAAGATAACAGAACTGAGCTGGCAGTGAATGCCCCCAGTACAGCACAACACATATAGCGTCATTGTTTTTTTTTGTTTTGTTTTTCTTAACTGTGCTGTAACTCCACAGTGCACCAGCCTGTCTGTTGGCAATACAAGAGAGGCAGTATGAGGTCTTATTTCTTTTCATGTACATAAATCTAAATGCAATACCAACACTAAGGGGTCCAAAAGTAGTTTACTGACATGAATTGTGAGGTAATTATGAGATTAAAGTAACGCCGTGGTGTAGGTCACCATCAGTTGTCTGTGTGGGTAAAGCACATAAAGGCTCACTCAGCTCTATCCCTGTACATCTGTGTTAACATCTCTCTCTGTTTCTCCCTGTGGACAGTTTGACCCCCTCACTCACACAGCCGCAGATCTGCTGATAACACCTCTCTCTCCTTCCCTCCTCTTCCTCCCTCTTTCTCTCTTCCTCACTCACTTCTTCCTCCCTCCCTCTCTCTTTCCCAACTCCCTCTCTCTTCCCCTCTGTTCTTCCTCTCTCTCTCGCTCGCTCTCTCTCTTTCGTGCTCTTGCTCTCTCTCTTTCTCCTCTCCCTCCCCCTCTTCATTTCTCTCTCTTCTTCCTTCCTTCCTCTCTCTCATCCTCTCTCTTCTTCCTCCCTCCCTCTACTTCCTTTCTCTCTCCTCCCCTCTTCCTCCCTCTTCTTCTCTCTGTCTATATCTCCCTCCCCTCTTATTCTTCCCGCTGTTTCTCTCTTTCTCTCTCTCTCCTTCCCCCCCTTTCTCCCCAATCTCTCTGTCTTTCTTGCTCCCTCTCCTCCTCTTCTTCCCGCACTTCCTCCCCTCCCCTCCTCTCCCTCTCTCTCGGTGAAGTCCATATTGATCTGTATTGACCAGGCTAACCCCCTGACACTGAGCTGCTCCACAAATGAGAACCATCCTATTCATTTCACCACGACAACATCAACACTACACAGTCAAATACACGTCTTTATCTAACCTTTACTTTAAAAATATGCATATTGTTTTGTGCAGTTTTGATTAAATTCATTTGATCAGAGGGTTTAGATTTTACCATGTATTACATATATTTCTTCCTGTGTCTATGGAAGGTAGATGTTTTTTACATTTTAGTTAACACAACAAAGTGAAATTGTTTTTATTTATTTTTGTTCTTAAATGTAAATGTGTTTAAAGGCCTCATATTGCGCAAAATTGACAGCTAACGTTTACCTTTTGTTCAGTATAGATTTGGGAATTCAAAATCTGAAGCTATCCAAATTATTCTAGTGAAGGTGTACGGAGTTTAAAAACACAGTGGAGCACTTCCTGTATTACCACATGACATCACAAAGTGGAGCAGAGTGTTTCTGTCTGAGAGAACTGTGTGTTAAACATGTGTGAATGAAACAAAACACAACTCCAGGTCAGTTTGTGATGGAAACAACATTATAACATAGATCAGAAAATAGTGTAATATGGGCCCTTTAAATGTAGAGAACTATCCCCTAAGACATTCCAGAAATTCCAAAGCTATTCAAAAAATGAGAAGGGAAACAACTATAGCATGGATAAAAGCTCTAAACAGGTCTGCTTTAACTCATCAAAGTGCAATTTTCTTATTTTATTTATTTATTTTTGTTTGTAAAAGTAAATGTGTTTCAACCTAAACCAACTGAAATACTATCAATTTATTCAGCCAAAGATTTTTGCTCACTGTTCACTTCAGAATGATGGAAAATTACGGTTGCCATAGGAATTAACAACTAATAGGCACCATGCCTGATTTTTACTCTTCACCTATTCACTTTATGTAATCTGAGCTTCCTAATTACTCACCAAGATGAGTTTGGAAGCTCTTTTCACAACTTTCCGAGACCAGAGTGGTTTTTTGCCATGATGGTAAACCCAACAACTAGCATGCTGACGCGCACGTCCTGATTAGCGGACAGTAAAACACTATTATAATTAGATGCAGACAGCACATAGCGGACATATTTTGACCTCAAGAGCTGCTTATACAATATTGCTCAAATACATAGATCAAAATATAGTATCTTTTGAATGGTGAAAAGTCCTCAAAATGTCACATACACCAGGAATCTGAAACCCGTACATCTATTCATTACCCGTAGAGGAGGTGAGCAGTTAGAGTTGCTTCCTATCTCCTTTCACGTTTCCTTCCTTGCTTCCTTGGGCCCTTGCTTCCTTTGCTGTCATTCCTCCCGCGAGGTTCCGACGTGCATAATGAATGCATTCCCTCGCACGACACGGGAATCGCATCACAGCACATCCATCTGCACAGCACCGCGACCAATCCCACCGCATGGCCCCTTCACTTCTGTTTAACCCCCAAGACCCCCCACCTCCCACTCCCGCCCCGCCCCCTCTGCTCCCATCAGATAATATCAACGGGAAGAGAGGGCGCACTTCATGCTATAGTTCGCTCTGACGTGGCCCCGTCCAACGGTCAAGGCTTCACGCTAACAGAAACAGCATGTAGGAGTTAGCGCGACATGCTACGTCTTTGCATGCACCCGTTAACGCTACACACGCTAACGTCATTATTCATAAGAACAGGGAGGTGGAGATGCCGGTGAGAGTGTAGAAAAAGATGTTTGAATACACAAAGCCATGAGGTAGTACGGGCAATCCGTTTAAAGTGCTATGTCCAAGGACACAGCAACAGTATAAACTTATTGTAGGATCTAACTACCAATCTTCTCACCTTTGACTGATCTGTACCTATTTAGTAAAATGGCTTCATACAAAACAGGTTTAAAGACAACATTGTGCAAGAGATGTTATAATGGTTTCCCCTCAGCATTAGCTTACTCAGCATTGTATTGCTGAAATCCTATAGGTTTAAAGCTAAAAAGGACTCTCTCTGATCTGAATCATCACCATCTAATCCCCAGCACCAGCAGCCAATCATGAATCAGTGCTAGTGCAGCCTCTGCAGCTCAGTGAGTGAATTCTGGAGGTTCTGAGCTTTCACATGAGGCCTGTCCATATACTGAGAATGAGAAAAACTTGAATGTGTCCTCTATCAGTTTATGCCAACATATGCTACTCGTTTGTGACAGAATTAAAATGCAGTTGATCGGAGCCTTATTGTTTCAACAGAAAGAGGTGAGCTGCTTTGCCTTTTTATCAGTGTTGGGAAATCCTTAAAAAAAGTAATTAGTTATAGTTACATTTTACTTTTCCTCCAAGTTAATTGCGTTAGAAACTGCATTACTGTCTGATGAAAGTAACTAATTACCAGATAAAGTAACTATTTAATAATACACCCCCAGCAAATGCACCCAGAGCCAGCGTTATAAGCTACTCTCCTCCACAAATACGGACTCCCAACTGTAAAGTCAGAACAATCAGAGCAAACAGCTGTTCCCTTTACACAGCAGACCAAAACAGCGTATTTACCAAACGCAGAGATATCAGAACATAACAAACATGTTCACGGCACATGACAGCGCTGATACACCAGAGGTGAACCGCCAAACAGATATGAGATTAAATGTATTCACGATAAGTTGTGTTAGCAGCGCTGACGTCTTTTTAGCGATCTGTAAACTCCAGACGCATGTGTCACTCCCGCTGTCGTCATCTGTTTGTGCTCCCATCACAAAGATTCGCCAAATAATGATGTATATCCACAAACTCCACATGAATCTGTATATTTCCTCATGTGTTGAAAACAGCGAGTATTCGACTGCAGCGCTAAACCAATGAAATGACGGGAAAGTCTTTACGGCTTCTGATTGGTCATCTTTACACTCAGTCTCTTTTTTTAAGCCAATCACTGTCTCTAATCCCTCGTCTCAGTCTTGTTTACTTCCCAAAACAAGGGAAAAATGTTGCAGCTCCTCTACTGAGACTCACAGTACATTAGTTAGATTATTCGTTACTGGTATAAGTAACGGCGTTACTAACGCCGTTATACTTAAATGCCGTTATTCCAAACACTGCTTTTTATACACGTAAAAAAAAAAAAAAAAAAATGGTTTGCAAATGTTGGGTGAAATGTGTTGTTTTTTGACAATTAATGTCACACAGGACAGTCAGTGCAGAAAGCTCAAAATCACTTGAGAACTTCATTAATATTTAATTTGACACTATTAACACACAAAAGGAAAGTGTCAGACACTTACCAGCCATATGTCAGGTGTCTGAAGACTTCACTGTATGCTAATCACAAATGTTAATCATCCATTAGCATTTAATGAATATCTCGCTGCAAAGAAGCCACATTCATGTTTTTCAAAATGCAGGTGTTAAGATTATGATTAAGATAAACTTTATTATCCCCAAGGGGAAATTTGTCTTGGGCTCACTGCCCGCAGTTTAAAACAGAGTTACACTCACACACTACAGTCAGCCAGAGACAACAACAGTCAGAGCTCATCAAAAAAAGAAGACAGCGTCCATTATGAATGTCCACTGTCCATTTTGTGCACTGCACGACCATAAAGTGTCCAACTTATTGCACAAATATAATGAATAACAACTATAAGTCCAACACATTACATTTCACAGATACTGAAGCACAGTGGATATAAAGTGATTTAAGTGTGTCTTTGTTGAACTGATTTGCACAAATGAGAGTTTAAATCTGTTACTCTTAAAGTTATGCGCTCGATAACTCCTGCCTGATGGAAGAATTTCATATTTGCCATACAACAGGTGAGAGGAGTTCAAACAATCCATATGGCCTGAGCGAGCACAGAGTTTTGAAAAATGTCCTGCATAGAAGGAAACTTTTTGCTGCCAATTCCTGCTTTCATGGCCTTGTTTACCATTTTTTCAAGTTTAGTTTGACATTGGACAGGTAAAGAATCGAACCAGGCAACCATACTGTAGCATATAAGACTCTCCAAAATAGCATTATAAAAACAAGTCATGATTTTTGTGCTCACACCAAATAACCTAAGTCTCCTTAAAAAGTGGCGCCTCTGGGACAGCTTTGAACAAAGAAAATCAACACGTACATTCCATTTGAACAAGTTATTGATATACACACCTAAATATTTAAAAGATGCAACCTGCTCAATTTGTCTACCCTCATTGACAACAGGATAATGAGTTTGCAGAGCTCGGGGGTCAAACATCATCTCCTTGGTTTTGAGAGACAGAAAAGAGCTTATCTCTTTATAGGTGGAGATACAGTTGCCATTGTTAAGAAAGCTCACAATTATGTCATCTGAAAATTTTATGATTTTGTTGCCTGGCTGACTGTTCCGACAGTCGTTTGTATACAGGGTGAACAAAATGGGCAAACTTGCCGCACCTTGTGGCACACCTGTACTACAGTTTTTGGCTTTAGATACAGTACTGGTAACACTCACTTGTTATGATCTATTTGTTAAGACGGAGTAAAACCATTTCACAATTACAGGCCTTACATTCAACTCAAATAGTTCTTGGACAAGAAGATGACAGCGTATAGTGTCAAATGCAGAACTAAAATCTGTAAATAAGACCCTTGCATAAGTCCTGGGAGATTCCAAGTGTTTACCAAGGCCCTGTCTGTACACAAATCACAATGGGTCAAGATAAGGATAAGGAGACACTTCAGATTTGAGTATGTGGACCATTATCTCTTCAAAACATCTAATCACAACACTTGGTGGGGGTTGAGGTCTATAGTCCTTATTTGAGCCTGGGCAAGATGTTTTTGGAATTGGCTCTATTATTGACTTTTCCGAAAGATCAGGAACAGTACAACTTTCAACAGAAAGATTGGATAAGAGGCCTCAGACAATTCCTGTGCACAGCTCCTGATTAAAAAAGCCAACAACCCATCTGGACCAGCAGATTTTTTGGGACACACTTAGCTAAAAATAGACTGTGTGCATTGCAGGTCAATGTTAAAACCATCACAGTGTTCAAAATCATCACAATCAAATGTTAAAACAGGATCACAATAATTTTACTCATTAAAAAAAGAAGAAAAAGAAGTCATTGGGATCATTTGTGCATTTCTCATCATTAATTGTTATTAACTATGTCTTGCTTGCATCCATGTGGGTTATTTTTTTTTATCGTCATGGGACTTAAAAAGCTCCCTCTGAAGTGACCTTGGGCTCTTCTCCTGTTTAAGCATTTTTTTAAACTTCTTCTCTGGGCTGTGTCTGGCATCAACTGATATGCAGGTTAAGGTATTAGGAACCCAGGTTCAGCTATGATTGTAGTACATTTTTTAAAACTGTGAAAGTGCAGGCTATACATGCTGTACCTTTAAGAGAATTTTTAGAGCCACATAATTCCACACTCTGGTAAGCTTCCAAATGTCTGTGTTTATCTATTATAATGGAGGTTTGTGATTTTAGGCTTCAGGAAATTGCTTGAAATGAGCTCCATGAAAACAGAAGACTGAAATCAAACAAGAGTATTTACAAAAATAAAGTGAACTGAAATGAAAAGTGGCAGATCACACACACTGTGTTCTCTGCACTGCCATGGACCCGGTCCATAATCAATCCCACTTCAATAACTTCTGCAGGGGTCAAGTAAAAGTCAAATCAAAAGTCATTAGTGTTCAGCTGTACATGTTTCTCTGGTCTGCCACTTCCCACCCCTCAGGCTGACAATAGGAACCTCTCTCCTTTATGCCCTCTAGAGGAAATTAGAGGAACTGCTTTTTGACTTCTTTTTGACCTGTGCATGCAACAAAAGCTGGTATACATGATCATGCTGGGACTCCTCACTGTGCAGTGTCCCTCATGATCATAAACATGGCACTGGATGATACACTGGAGTGATTTCTTATGTACAGTGGGATTAGGGGGGTGGGCTTACAAAAAAGAAAAAAAAAACAAAAACAACACACACACACACACACACACACACACACACACACGTAAATGACTGTCTGCTGCTTTCTACGGCAGGGCTTATCAGTTCTGCAGTGTTAAACAGGAATCTACTGGACCCCTTTGTATTATTAAACTGTTCAATTTTGTTGTTTACAATGATCAAAATGTAAAATGACAAACTACTCATGTTATATTTTAATATCATGTACCTAAAAAAAAGTATATGTCTTCTTTAAAAGACATATGCCTCCTCTGAAAGTGGAAAGTCACTTGCATGATTCCATGGAAATCAAAAATTAAGACCATACTTCGGAACATTCTTCATGGA
>KN485840.1:4824-51184 GCA_000787095.1 Periophthalmodon schlosseri
AATGGGGAGAAACACAGCAAGATGACTTTCCCACAGAATACTATTAATGTTTTGTGGTAAAATTGTTGAAGTTCTGCAAAGCAATGATGAGTTTATTACAGATTGAATAATTTATTTTTTGGATAGTCAGAGAAGCTTCAGCCTAGAGACTAAGGTACTGCTGGATCTACTACCAATAATGTTATTACTACACTTTACCAATAGTATTCAAATACTTGACTAATGCAGTGCACTTAGATGATGACAGTTTGTTTTAAATCTGGGTACAGTTTTAAAGGTGCACTGCGTAACCTTTCTGGTGGAGGGGGATGGGGGCATGTCCATGGAGATGATATTGCTTTTTCCTGGAACATCACTCTAAAATATCTTGAAAAACATGCATTCCACTGTGTGCAGGGTCACCTCTCCACATATCTGACCTATAACTTTGCCTTGTGGTGTCACCTGCTTGTCTCCATGATGTTTAATGCCATACTATGGGACATTCCTGTCAAAGCAATAACATTTTCATATATACAAGAAGGTGAGGTATGGGAAAAGTTACACCGTGAATCTTATCTAAATTTAGAGGGATGAAGCATCTGGCTTTAGGAGTAAAATAAGTCTCACAATCAGAAAAAGACGACCCTATGTTTACTAGATATGCATATGTATTTTTGAAAACAGAATTGTGTATTTTTTGTAACATTTAAAGCCATAGTAATTTTGTATTGGTGTCAGCAACACGTTAGAGGCAGTAGAACGCAACATTTCTGCAATACACAAAACTAGACTGCAGGAGTCACTGTTGGACCATTTTTCCAGCTTTACATAAGACCAGCTTTGTCTTTGCCCAGTGCCAGCTCAGCCGTCAGAAACAACAGTCCGGCCTTGTGCAGCACTTACGAAAGAAAGAAAGTCACTCACAACTTTTAACACAGAAGAAGTTATGAATTTTTTGGCCTTGTGTGCCAAATCTTCTGCTTTTGCGTCACTGAGACCTCCAAAAATCAACCATGACTGAAAATAGAAATGATTAGACAAAAAGAAGTTGCATGTATTCTTCATTTTATCTGAAAGGTCTGGGCCTCAATAGGGTATCAAGTTGATGATTAAATATTCTGTAATCACAGCATAAGGACTAATTAAAAGTAAATGGGTGTAGCATGATTTGGCTGTGTGTTGCCCCACCCATGCAACAGCCCTGACAGAGATCTCTAATCCCTTAATCTCACTCTGAGAACCTGCACCATCATGTTGTGCTGCAGCTGTCAGTGAATCAGCACCCAGTTGTGAGCTTGGTGGATTTTTTGGATTGTTTGTTCCAGATTGTTGAATGAGACAAAAAAGGCCTTCAGACAAGAATTTTGGGGTGAGACATTTGTTGAAATGTATTAATGTTTTCTAAATTGTATAGTACACTTATTTAAGGGTGCATAAATTGAATTGTTACAAAGTGCTATCAGACTCCAGGTTGATGCAGCAAAGAATCTAGTCGCTGAATATGTAGGTTTATCAAGACACGTCGTTTCTGTTCCTTATGTCTTATATAAGCAATATTTTTTTTATACTCAACATATTGTACTTTGCATTATTAAATCACTCCCACTCTCTGTGGTGGTAGACTACTGTAGTAGCCACAGCTACCTGGGGCTGTCTGACAAAATCTGCAGTCAATTTCCACCAACAGCCTCCCAAGCCAATATCTCATACAGCATTAGTTAGTAAGGTGGATAGAACAAGTAATCAATTTCAGTGAGAGTAAACTAGACTCCCCCTTCTGATGCTCTATTTAAAACATTAAAGTGCAAATCCATATGTCCGTTTTGAAGTTCACTTATTTCCACCTGGACTTTGTAATGAACATCATCTTATTACTTCATTTGGTGTTTTATTGCAGCATCCCACAGGGCATGGACACATTTAGCACTTGATTATTCCGCTCCTGTGCTCTGTAAGCACATCTCTGTAGTGCCCCTCTGAGTGTGTGTGACTGAGTGTATGAGACCAGACCTCACCCAAATCTGCGCTCGGGGCTATGAGCCGCAGCAATAATAATAAAAGCCTCCTGCTTGTCTGCCTGGGCGCTAAAGAGTCCCACTTAGGAGAGTCGTTTATTTATGAAAGTGGAAACCTTACACTGCGAGGAGGCGCCTTGGTGCAGCCGTGTGGGTGGCAGGGGGCAATTTGCAAAAGAGATGAAAAGGGATCATGACATCTTAAAAGAATCCTGTGAATGAGAGTCATCCCACAGTGCACTGGGAGCTAAAGGATCAACTTTATTTAACTGCTTAGATCAAAATAAATCATTCTCAATTACGCTGTAAAGAATACGGAGTTTACAGTAAAGCATTAGTACATATGGTTGCAGAATTAGAAACTCAGAAATGCATCTCATTTCAACCCTGATCAATATAAAAATTAGATTCTGTAAAAAAGTACATTAACAACAGTTGCCCCTGTTTTCCCATAAAATTCTAATTCCATCCCATACACCTGAGAAATTTGACATAATGTACAACAACAATGGTAATTATCTGGTATTCACTGGGTTTTGTTTTACACAGCCATAATATACGGTCCTATGAGTTAGTTGTCTAGTTTAGACAAGTTTTGATTGACAGTTTAAAAGCATTTTTTATTGCATTACATGTTTTAGCTCATATCATGCATCCAGTCTCCAAAAGCATCAAAGTGCATTCCTTTGCACAATCTTTTAAAAATGAATTTGCCCTTGGTTCCCCTAAATCTCCCATATGCCAGCAATTACATCTAATCAGTTGTATAACACCATGTAAATCTGTTTAAGCCCATTGCTGAATTCAAATGAGGGAAAACATTGTTTGCCTTGCAGTTGTGCTGAATCAATGTGAGTGTTTATTACAAAAGCCTGAACTGGTTTATTGTGATTTGTGAGGCAGAATGAGTGCACATGTGATCAAGCCCATTTAAGAGCAGTAAAACAGTGGTGTCTATGTCCTTGTGTGTGTGTCTTCAGTGTGTTCACAAATCAGAGGGTCTTTGAGGTGCAGGAACTGCGTCTGCATCGAGGCCTTTTCGCTTCCTTTGAGCCAGAGACGGTTGTGTTGCCATGGAAACGCCTGTTGAACGAGGGTTCTATGAATCTTTCAGCAACCCCTCTTTTTTCTTCTTCTCCCAACCACTTGGGATCTTTTCATAACCAGCTCTGCACAACACGCAAAACTTGGTGTCCAGTTACAAAAAACAAATAAACAAGTAAATAAATAAGTGGCCTTTTTTCTTTGTAAGACAGAGAAGACATGTTGGGTGGAAGGATACTGAGTGTGCACAGATGCAAAGAGGCCAGAAGAGCAGCATGCATGCTAAAGAGCTGTTTGTTCTGTGTTGGAAGACAAGCTCAGATAACTAACTCACTCCAGTGATCACAACAGACCCCTTCCCTCTGTTTCACTCTGCAAACTTGGTTCAACACATTCAAACAAACTTTACTTCCTTGGCATGACTTGGTATGGGATTATCCAAATGCTACTGTAATTGGACTAAGTACTGAGCAAAAGCCCTGACTAGTAGTTTGTTTTAACTATCCAACAGAAGAATTGTCCCTGAATGAATTAATGAGAGACGCAATTTCCAAAATGGTTGACTTTCATTAATATCAAAACTGCTGTTGATCTAGGCCTACGTATGATATAAAATGTTTAGTATATGTGCCATAGAAGCTTTTATGTCTGACACAAAATTGGGTTTCACACAGTGGGACCATTTCGGAACCACATTTATGGGCACTCAATCCCTTAGCTGCTTATCACGCTACAGGCAAAGAGGCTGCATTGGAATGTATTTTTTTCCCATTTACACACTGTACCTCTATAAAGTAGCAAGCAAGTAGTGAGTTGCAATTCTACTACTCACACAATGTAAATTCTCCTTGGTGATAAATGTTTAATGTACAGTATTGCGCTGTGGCTGCCCCAAATTGCATCTCTAAGACTGAATAAAATTTGATGGCTATTGTTGAGCTTATCATCCCATTGTGGTATGTGGCCATGTTTTTGAATTGCTGCCACAAATGCTGATCAATATTTTATGGCGGTGTAAGGCGAGGGCTCACGTCGGGAGAATTCCAAACAAACAGTGATGTGCCGGGTTCGGAGTCGTGCGTGGAAAGACCTTGGCTCTGTGGCCCGCTGCTGCTGCACCTTTAGCATAAATCATTCATCTGCTTAGGCTTTCATGTGTCTAGGAGGCAAAACCGCGTGTTCCGGCTCATCAGTGTTACATACAGCGTGCTCGCGTAGTGTCCGACTGTGCATTCAGACTACAATCTTTACTCCAAACAAGCCCCTTGACTTCCATTTAATCCCTCAGGTCTTTGGGAATATGATCTGGAATAATGAGCCATTTGTTATATTGGCAATGTCTATATTGATTTTACAGTATCTGCTCTTTAGTAGGGTTCTCCAGCTGTACGGACACCAAGGGAAATTATCAAAGTGAATTGTAACTGACCAGTGTTGTGTGGATATTTCTTTTATTTGAAGCACCATGCCACAGTGGGAGGCTTTGAGGAACTGTTAAAACATGTGTGTCAAAATTAGAATGCAGAACAGCAGTCAGAAGGATTTGGAAAAATCTCCAAAACCGGAGTTGAAGGTCACCTAAATATTTACACCCAACCTAGAAGAAAGAAGGTGAGATGTTTACCATGCTCTTATCGATCACACAACATGTGGAGAATTCACAATGTGTAAAATGAATGTTTTTGAACAGGAGACCATGAAAGGTGGTTATTAATGCATAACAAACTATTTTTCCTTCTTTTGTGGTTTTACTGGCATTGATTTGAGTGTTGAGACATTTTAAGTGGCAGGCTCCTGTGACAAGTATCTTTGACTGTTTTCTGTAAGGTAAGATCTATTTGATGAATTTTGAAGTTTGAAGACTTGAGAAAACCACATGACACATGTCATTAAATATGAAACATTTTGAGATAAGACCCTCATCACAGTAATGTTTTTTTTTTCTTTTTTTGGAATAAAATTCCATTTATCACACCTCAGATAACAGAATTTTGGGCTTCGCTCATTCTGCAGAAATACGTGTTTTTCACTCCCTTGTGATATTTTTGTCTTTTTTCCTCGTAAGCAGCTATATTTGTTTTGATATCGGAGGTAAGAACTGTTTGATTAATTTTGAGGAAAGTTTGAAAATTTGAAAGAAAAACATATTAAATTGAGAAAATGTCAAAATTACACCCACATCACATCAACGAGCCGTTCTTGCAATGCTATAAATATGATTAACTTGCCTTTGTGACTGTCCTTCTCTTGCCCTATATTGTTGAAATGTTGAGAAATATTGAGCCATGCCTTGACCATGAGCATAGTTTGCTTCTTTATAGCAACTTTGAGCTTCTTTTGGAAAGTTGCTTGTAAATTTTAGAACTTTAAGGTTGCGATTTCACAAGGTAATTTTTAGCTTTTTGATGTTCTGTTTCACATTAGCCAGGAATAACTAAAATACTTGCTGTTAACGTTTTAAAGCTGTTAAAGATGTTAAATAATGCCATTAAAATGTGCAAATATCATTAGCACTTAAGCTGCGTCACACACCATTCTACTTGTTGCTTCTCTTTTAGGCTTATTTTTTAGGAAGCCTTGTTTAGGGCTTTTTTTTTTTTCAAAGGCTTGGACACTTTTTTCTTTCTGAACATCTGGCAACCCAGACCCCCAACCCAGACCAAGTTAAAAATGCTTGAGCTAGCTTGTGAAGAAATGCTATATGTACAGACATGGAGTGACCATATTACACTATTTTCTGATCTATGTTATAACGTTGTTTCCTCATCACAAACATACCTGGAGTTGTGTTTTGTTTCACTGACACAGATTTAACACACAAACCCTGCATATTTAGGCTATGTTCTTCTCTCAAACAGAAAACACTCTGTTCCACCTTGAGATGACTCCTTAAACTCCATACACCTTCACACCTTCTCATCATTTGGATAATTTCAGCCCTGGAACTGCCCATCTTTACTTAACAAAGGGTAAAATGAACTAAACACAACTCTGGGTATGAGGAAACAGAGTCAATTTTGTGCAATATAGGACCTTTAAAATTGAACTGGAGTTTCCATAAGTTGACTAAAATCTGGTCCTACTAATTGGAAGGCATTGAATGGATAGCGAGAAAAGTGCTAGTTAGCTCAGCAATGTAGGCTATTTACACCTAGCAGGACAGTATCCTCCAATTCAAGTATGAGCGTTGTCAGAGGGATTGCCAGCTCTGTTTGAAATGCCAGAGTACAGTAGGAGTATTCTGTAAATAGCCCCATTAATAATTACTGCTACAATTCTCACATGTGATGCCAAGAGATAAGCATGACTAAAGAGAATGTCCTTTCAACAAGTGGGATGGGACTTGAACACTGTCCAAATGCTCAGACCATCCAGGGAAATGGATGCTTATTTATTGTCAATTGTCAGTTGTTGAGAACATAAAGTACAGTAATGAAATAAATTGGGCTCAGGGAGATTGTCAACTCAAGGGAAGCATAAAGAATTACTTTAGAGCATTTTCATGTTTTCCAGAAAACTGTGTATAAGTAAACAGGGAGAATACCACTGTGGAACAGGTCTAAGATTGGACTAAACCAGGATTTAACTAGACTTGGGCTGCACAATATATTACAATTTAATCGAACTCTCAATTTTTATATGAAAACAATCTTGTTGTATAGTTTAGACCTCTACAAACATGTTATGAAATTCCTGGGCTTCATGGATTAGTTTATCAGTGCATATTTCAGTCTTCTCACAAAAGTTAATGCCGCTGGAGTTGTTTACAACTTGCACACGGAACAGAATTCTACTTCTAAACAAAATAGTAATACAATTTATTTTTCCAATATTGTGCACCCATATTCTGGACCAGGAAAAGTTCATACCCAAAACCCAGTCAAGAAAATTTGCAAGTCAATGAAAAAAATAAGACTGAGGAGGGATTAAACAAGGAGTAACACCCGGTCTAAACCAGAAACAGTCAAGGAAACAACCATGACTTGACAACTGTAGTCCACAGGGTCTGGATAACAGCATTACTTCAGACTGATGCGAGGCTTGGAAATGTAGTTGTCAAGGAACTTCGGCTCTAAACCCCAAGTTCCCAACTCTAGTCAAGACGTTGGCTCTAAACTTTGCTTTGTAATATTCATTTTGCATCAAATGAATCAAACAACATTGATATGGTCTTAAATTTAGTTTCCACTTTACTTTTCTGTAGTAATTCTAGGTATGTGGCATTGAATCAACTTCAAGTGTTGAAATATTTCACACGGTAGACTCCTGACTCATGCATTTAAGTATTTTGCACTGGTCTGTAGGATAAACAGCAGATTTGTATTCACACTTTTGTAGACTCACATTTGAACTTTGCTAGTAGAAATGTGCTGTTTCTCAGATGTGTTTACTCTTCATGAAATAGCTTTAGCTTACTGCCGAAGATGCAGTACCACTGCACTGCCATTTTGCAAACTAACTTTTCGTAGACTCTTTCTGACTGAACTAGACGACCTTAAATCGTGCCTTGAACAAATGTAAATCTCAAACTCAAAATGTCAACTGAAAATGTTCACGTAACCTTGTTCATCAAATCTGGTTAAATCTCTGGGCCAGCCTATTCACAAACGTATAAATGGATTGATGAAATAGCCAGTCACAGTACAAGGACTCCTCGTATTCTCACTCTCGCGTTTGTCATGTTATAAATGAAATCCTTGGCTTTTTCATCAGATAGAAAAGCATTAGCGATATTACAATGTGCACTTCTGTTCTTACACACTCTTACGACACATCCAGAAGGCAAAAGATTGAAGAGTGAAGCGGCTGCAGAGTCCCTAGGGAGGAACCAGTGAACGCAATACGAGATGAATGCATTTCCTCTAATTAACGCCAGTGATGGTTTACTTATAATGATTGCGAGGTCTGTGGGTCTAACCAGATTACATGCTAACAACTATAAGGATTGTTTGTTCAATGGAGGAATGAACTACCTCTGTCAGTCCAGGGTGAATAGCAAATGTGTTAGGCATATTAAAAAGATATCCTTAACAATGTTCATAATTAGTTCGTTTGACACGGTTTGATTAAAATGCATAAAAGGAATACCTAATCTGATGAAGAGATCTAATACATGCTTGACTTCCTGTTCATTAGTAACATCCTAGTATCTCTATCCCCACACCTCAACGAGAAAACATGTCAGCCTTGAAGATTTTTTTTTCTTTTTAGATGTCCCTGTGTGTGCACCACGGAGGGATTAAAATACCAAGTGAATATTTCACAAGCTGCAAGGCATTTGTACCACATCTTAGTACAAAAATCCATTCTTTTGGTCGACTTTAGTTTGACAGTGATCTAGCCATTAGAATGCTGCTGTTTGACCTTTTGACCCCTGATTCTACCATGTGTTTTGTAACAAGTTTTTTGTTGTTGTCGGAGACCAGAAAGTCAAACACTTGAGGCTGGATGTGTGCAGAGGAGAGAGTAGGCGGGCGAAGTGGATATTGAAATTACCTGAAGAACAAAACCTTTCAACCTCCTTCGACATTATCTTAAAATAGTCCACGTATATATGCGTGCGACAGGCAATATACAACATATGCTGGATAGCTAGCGTGTTTACTTTTAATGAATGTCTCTGCACGAGTGGGAAATCATTCAATGTTTTATGCTATGCCTTGAATGTAAATGCAGGCTCGTATGAATGTATGTATGTATGTGCAATCTGTAATTGTGCAACAGATTCATATATTTTTATTGTGTTTTTATTGCACTGCCAGTGATGGAAGTATTGAAAATTTGTACTCAAGCAAAAGTAAAGTTACAATGGCTAAAATGTGCTCAACTTCAAGTAGTGCTGCTGGATGTGTGCATAAGTAAAAGTAAAAAGTAGGCAAGAAAAACACTGCTCAAAGTACTAGTTACGTTTTACGTTATTTTAGTAGCATTTTAGATCCTAGTATAGTCTTTTATACAAAACTTCATCAGTTAAACAGTTTAAAGCTGAATTATAGGAAACTTTGTCTCCTTATGGCAGGTCTATATTCCATGTAGTAGTGAGGTTGGTAATGTTATGCTAAAGATATGGATACTCGCATAAAAAACCCTGATCCTACCATACTATGTAGTTCATATTTAGGTGGTGGGTTATAAATAGACTGTTTTTCTCCTACAGATGGAGGAAACCTTGTTACGGACCATGTTGGATACAGCCGTGAGAACCAGGATCACATCAAAAGCCTGTGATTCCTCTCCCAGCAGAAGCAGCACTGACCCAACCCTCCAAACAGACCACGCAGAATCTTAAGCACTACACTCTTTTATCAAAAACAAAGTGACCACAGACAACAATGCTGAAAGACTGATGGACGATCTACAGATGTGGACGTCCAAAACTGAAAACTGATTACACTTATTTCCCAGATGAAAATAGGACGTTCTTAGAGGAGGAAGGTCTTTGTCCAAGTCAAGTCTCAAGTTAGTGCTCCATACGTCCAAGACAAGTCAAGTCCTACATTTTGTGTTTCAAGTTGTTTGAAATGATCAAATACAGCATATTTTGTTGGATTTTATGGGTTTAGTAGCCAATTAAGTCTTCATTCTGTTAAGTGTTGCTCAGGCCTCAGTCTTACGTTTTGCTTTTCTTCAGGTTTAATCAGGTTATGTGTCTGTTTTTGTCCATTGTTATTATACATTTCTCTTAGTTTGTAAACTTACTTGCCTGGACAGCCAAGAATACAAGCTTATAGTAAGATGTGTAGTTTGGGCACCAGGCTTATCTTTATGAGTTTATATAGGACGTGATTGACAGGCAGATAAGTCAGTCACAGAAATGTATCAAAGCAAACGTGGCATTTTACATGTAAAGGACAACGGAAATAAAATAACACAGAGGCCAGAGTATCACTACAGACTTCTGCCTATTTGTTTTCCATGTGTCACTGAAATAAACTTGATTGCATGGCTCTGTTTGAGTTTGGCCTGAGAGTGAGTGTTTATTTATTTATTCCTATTCCCAGTTTCTATAATTGCACATTCCACCCTAATTGCCCATTATTGCACCATTCAAAATATTGCACAATCCATTCATTGCACAGTCCCCATTATTTCAGTCAGTTTGGCCACCCATTCAAGACAATTACATTTTATACTCACCCCCTTCATATTTTGCCCATACATGCAAATATGTCTCTATGTCTCTGTATGTTTTCATTTGACCATAACCAGTGGTGACCAGATTGTATATGGAGGATTTCAGTCTGTTTACTAAATAATAATAATAATACATTTGATAAGATTAGGGATGATTACAGGCTTAATAGCCCTCTTACAAACACAAAAAGTTGCTTGTGTCCATGGACCATGACCTGTCTTGCCATTGGTGGTGAGTGATTAGTGGTGGTCAGGGTTGCTGTAGACACAGGGCGTGCTGTGGTAACAGTTTACCTTCACCGAGTGAAGAGATGTGGAAGAAATAAATAAATAATAATAAAGCCACTTTGAATGTCTGGAAATGTGCCAGCCAAGTTTTTCTGCAGACATTGGACGGAATCATCATCAGGGTTATCTTGAGTACATTTAACTTAATATAAGCAAATTTTCCCTAGGCTTCCTACACATATACATTTTTTCCATGCGGAGATGCAGAGTCTTTACTATTTCATGCAAATTACAAATCCCAATGTTTGATACGTATTAGATAGTACAGTGGAGGATTAATTGGTCAGTGATGTCAGCATCTTGCTGCATTGACTTGAACTGTTTGAACCTATCAGGGAGTCTGTCCTGTTTGCATATGACTGCACACATACACATCCACTACAAATAAACATTCAGTTGAAGGATGCATCCGCAGCAGGGGAACTCAAATATTGACAAGCACAGTCAATGGTTTTAATATGAGGCGTGTAAACTTGCAAATCATCATCCCACTCCCCCCAACATACATACAAATCACCTCGCTCCCAAGACGCCACAGGGCACATGGGAAATGGATCTCATCAGGTTTTCAGATTTCATGCATTTTCAGAATGATTTTTTGGTAGTGCAGTGGTAGTGGTTTGGTAGTGCAGCGAACCTTCGAAGTCTAATTTAAAATCAGCACTTTCAAGGCACTATTTTCCAGCAAAAACACAAAAATGTTACAAATTGGCCGGCGGAAGAGTAACAGAAGTAGTAGTAATAGTAATAGTAGTATTAGCAGCAGCTAATAGTAGGTATTAGCAGCAGCAGCATAGCAACAGCACCAGCAGAAACTCATAAAGGGAGTAGAAAGGGCCTTTTACTTAACATCAGATTAACCCCTTACTTAACTTACTTTATTAAGGCTAATTAAGGGGTATTTATAAGTCACTGTATGTACTGTACTTACCAGGAAACATGGCCGGTATTTTCATATAGATAAAGATATGCATATATCACATTACAATCCTGTTACCAATGCGATTACTTTTACACAGTTTACTTCCTGTTTTTAAAGTATAATGTATAATTAATGTAGTTGTAAAAGTAGTGGTAGTATCAGCAGTTGTTTTATTACTAGTTTTTATAAAAATAGAAGCAGTCCATTAACTCTTTATCAGTTTACAATGGCTTTCTAACCCTGATGTATCCTATGATCCTGTGATCAAACCACTCAGAGCATTTGGCGCAGTTTAGTTTTACCCAAGTGTGAGCCAGTCATGATTATGCACTTAGTAATTTTTCTCAGTCCATGCAAATCTCTCCCACACACTTCTTCTGCGCCTAAAGCTGATCTCAATCCACAAAAACACCTCTTCATTACCGACCCACAAATGTATTAGACAATAAAACTAGACCAAAGCCAGCAAAGTGAGTCTGGATTGACACGTGTGATGGATTTGCAGCTCTGTGGCAGTCCTAATCATTTATAAAAATTAGGTCACTGTACTATCTAAAATTGAGCGACCGATTTTCAGCTTAATCTCGCGGGTTCTCCACGTGACAGCTGACAAAGTAGTTTTAGATCCGGCTTGGAGCTAACAGTGTAATTAATCATTATTCATGTCTAGGATGTCAAAGTCTGTTTATTTCTGTATGCATTTTTGGATTAAAGCTCTTCTGGTGTTGTATAGCTTAGTGCTGCGCTAGTACAAATGCTAATTATAACTTACTGGAGGTAAATGACCTTGTACAGTCTGTGCTGATTAGGAAACAACAAAGAGAATGAAATCTTAAATTAGCCCTCTCTAAAGAGACTCAGTAGGACGACCAACACACCACTGTATCATTCGCGGATGAGGAGGAGTTCGTAAGAGACATTTGTGACACAAAACTAAAAAATCATGAAAGGAGGATTTTTATGAATTATTGCTGTCAGAGCAAGTGTACTGCAAGCACCTGAAGAGAAAAATATACTCAAACAAAATACTCTCTAGGAGATAGAAGTTCTCCAAATCTGTTATATTATCTGTTGTTATAATTGTTACAGGTTTATTTTGATTGAGAACACCAGAATTAAAAACGTACTTAACAAGATGTAAGTCAGTAGGTCAAACAGTGATTATTTGCAAAGTTGGAAAGTATTTTATATAATGAGATGCAGCATGTGTCTAATCAGTGTGGTGTTGTAAAAAGTGGGCGAAAAAACTCACGCACAGGCACAGAATAATGTATCATATAAGAATACCAAAACAAAACTACAGTTTACCAGAACTAACTAACTAACTCAAGCTTAAGTGGAGCAGGTGATGGCCAGCGACTGTTGGTTACAGGGCGATGCTTCTGATGATCAACCAGATCTTCATCCATTTATGAACATGTAATTAAAATGTTATAATTATAATACCATAACAATAACAAGGATCAAAGAACATTCAGGGTACTCACTATTACCAATACTTTTTTACACTTTAAATACTATTACTAGTTAATATTCTCTGATTAAAAAAAAAAAAAAAGTAAAACATAGGCTTTTTGTATGAATTCTAAGTATATGCTAATATATGGTTTTCAGTGCACACTTGCTGTTATATTATTCTGCATTATTCAAGCTTAACAAGGCTGTATACTTTTGAGCGTCACAAAGACAAAACGCTGCATCATCAATAATAATAAAGCCTCCTCCTCCTCCTCATCTTCCTCACATAAATCGCCTGTTATCTTTGAGCTGCTGCTGAATACTGCCTCTTGTAGACATGTGGACACAAATGTCTCTGTTCTACAAAGGGGAAGCTGTTTTAGTGCTTTTAGAAGGCGGTTTGATAGCCTCCCCTAGAGCGCAAAACAAAAACACATTTATTTTTCATGCCTTTTTGTGCCAACGCTGACTTACAGGTTTGCTTACACTGCTCCGAGCCTTCCTCCAGACACTATTTGAAGAGGAAGAGGAGAGGAGCAGGCAGAGGAGGGTGGTGACAAGGGAGAAGGATGTGTTGAAGGATGGACGTGTTTGAATTCTGCTCCTCCGAACCTCCCTGACAGCTGCAGCTCCCTGTCAGCCCGCAGCGCTCCACGGCACCGCACACATGAAACTTTATAAGAGCCATGTCACATAACTTTTCATTGGTTTGAAAAGTGGGAGAAAAATGTTGGCACTTGTGGCTCACTCTGCAAGTATAACATATCGGCAGAGAAAAATACAACTTTATTGGCCTGTGGCGGGGAAAGCCTTCTATATTTGGGAACACAGGGAAAGAAAAAAAAGTTGTCTCATTTAATGGAGCAGACATTGGTTACTGCAAAACCTTTTTAATGACAGAACACACTTTGTAGATACAGTGAATAAAGAAGGTCCTTTGTAGTATTCTGAAGATGTTTCAGACATTTCTCCATATGCATGCAAGCTGCCGTGTTTGATTTGACAAAGGACGTTTTTTTTTCTGGTCCATCTGTCAGTCACTTTGCTAATCCAGGTAGCTTGACTTAAACTGAATAGGAAAATAGTTGTTGGCCAGGATATGCCACTATAGCATATTAAAGGATTTCTATAAAGTGCAAGTCAAGACTACATGCTTTCCCCTTACTTTACTTTACTTACGAAAATTTTGCTGGGTTTCAATGACAAGTGGGTTAAACAATCAGAGAAATCCATGGTCACTTTGTGTCAAAACAAACAATGAAGAATGAAATATAAATAGCATATGAAACAGTGCACATTTCTGTAGAATGAATGGGAGAAGCACTAAACAGATGACTGGTCCCAGACGCTCCTGTATTCTAACATAAAAATGGAGGTGATTGCTCGCTAGTCTCAAGAAATGGGAGCATTAGAAAGGCAGTTCCACTCAATTATTCAATAATACGCACAGTTTCTTTGATGACAGTGAAATAGGTGCTCAAAGAATGTGATTTTGAGACTAAAACTTGTCCTCAGAAAGTGCATCTTAAAGTAGTCAAAGTTAGCTGCTTCTGTTGCTCCACTCTGATATGGTGTAATCCAACGACAATCAGACTGTGATTCATCTGCGGTCGATGCTCTGACAATATGAGGAGGTGGAGGAACAGTGTATGCAGCTTAACAACTCGGGACATCATTGTTGTGATTGAAGAAACTAAATCTTTTTTTATTGAATGTACGGCTCCAGAGTGCACTCCAGGGAAATAACCCAGAGTTAGCTTCACGAGTTATTGTTGGTGCTCCTGTGTGAATAGAGGATGGCGGGCCAGAGGGATAGCGCCCCCATAAGGTGAGTCTGGGGGCGGGAAGTGGAGCAGAAAAGACTGGAAAACTGGGTCACAGAACAAAGATAAGAGAGGTGGGGGGATTATTAAAGTTGCAAATGTGATCTTCGAAGATAGAGCCCCCACTTTGAAGATCTCCAATCTTCATAAAAAGTTAAAGACTAATAAACACTTCTCCAAGTCTTCAAGTAAACTTTTGAATGTATCATATGTAAATATCATTATTAATAATCAAGTTATTTGAGAGATTTTTGAAGCCGCCTGGTACGATTATGGTATTAATACTGCAACATTTGCAGCTACTATACTATATATTATTACTTCTGCATAGCTTTATACAACTGCTACTAAAACTAATATCACTATGTTTTAACATCTAAATACTCTCAAGATTCCTGTGTGGCAACTATGAGCCTAAGTTGAGGTCAACTGACTCCATATTGCTCAACTGAACATACAACCATTGAACTAAAATGATGATAAAACAAAAGGATTTCCAGTATTGATGTGACTCCTTATACTGACAGCTTTACCTTGGGCCACAAAGTTTTTCAGACTTGCAGTGGCGTGTTCTAGCTGATTTCATAGGACCATGTTTTGGTACAAAATGAGATTCATGATCCAAGTATTCCTGTCTACTTTGACCTGTAATGGTGTTAGAGGTAGTCCATTAAGGCCATAATGTTTGTATGATGAGGCACTCACACGCGTCCCCCTCGTTTGGAGCCTGTGAATCACTGTTCACTGCAATAAATCAATAGAGCTCCAGTCTCATCTGCGTCCTATTTTTCAGCCCTGTGCCTCCAGCTTGATATTCTAATGCAAACACACTATGGAGATCTCTGACAATAACTACACAGCGAAAGCCTTTGATACAGCATGTCAATTGACACAATATGGTATGATTCAGATGTAGTTGGAGGTACAGTATGATAGGGAACAGAGGGAGTCTTCAATGAAAGTTAATAGATTTCCTGTTGGAGCTGTGATTGGCTACGGCATTGAGAGTGAGGTACTGCATGTACAGTACAGGGAAAATGGTTAGCGCCACATAGGGCCACATGAAATAGGTGTGGGAAAACGCATGTCCAACAATCACACTGGCTTTGTAGTGCATTGATAATGGCTTGCAAATGACAGCAAAATGTCAGGACTACCTTTGAAACGTCTTCTACCGCAGGCTTTGTAGTTTGTGTTAAATTCAGACTTATCACAATCTTTTGATGACCCATCCTTCAATGCACTTTTTGCAAACCTAATCAGAGTGGCTCAAGTGCAGTGTGAAAAGTAGGGCTGTAGTCCCTTAGTCGTTTAGTAGATTAATTGGCCCAAAATTTGTATAACTCGGCTAGTCATTTAGATAGTTTATAAGAATTTTTATAGGACAACAGCAGAAAGGAGATGTTAGTGAGCGAGTGAGTGAGTAAGCTGAAGATTTGGTATTTATTGGTATTTATATGGAAAAAGACAGATTTGTTTCCTAGTACTTTTCTCTGCATAAATACTTTAGCATAAACTCCTGTGCAGTTGTAATCTTGTGAATGCAGTTTGAGTCAGGAATCAGGGAAGAAAGGGTGCGTATGGTTCAGTTCTCAGGGTGCTTATATGATTGCTTGTGAATTGACCGAAGCGTATGTGTATGTCAGCCATGAGACTTGACACTCTCCAGGATGTTTCTCACTTTAGGCAAGACACTTTTTTTTTTTCTTTTTTGTCAGTTTGCTGTCTCACCATATAAGCTTTCGTGGAAACAACAAATCCAATCTGCATCTACAGAGGTTGTATTATTTAATTAATCAACTTGCAGCTATAGATTATATGGGACATTGTAATTTCAAAGGCTGTTTTCTCAGAATGCATTTTTATTCCATAGGGACATAAAGTTCGCCCTTTAAAGTAGCACATACTCACAGCAAAGTATCCTAAACAACAGGAATCTACTACTTCTATTCACCTGCAGTGTTTCGCCTTAAGGTTCACGGATCACTATGAAACTATAACATCAAAAAGTCCAATAAAAAGATGTAAATATATGACTGCATTCTGCATTATCCTACTGTTCTAACCATATCTACTTTTCTATACCAATAAACCACATTTCCAACCCTGGAAATAAACAATAAACAACGTTGTGACTGAGACCGAAAAAGAAACAAAGATGCAAATGTGACACGTTATGGAGTTTGCTGAGCGCTGCAGACGCTGTGAATAATTGACTCTGTGCTTAAATAGCTCAGTGGTGGAGGTCGAGGGAGGCTGGGGTACAAGGTGCTGCTGAGGCACAGGCAGAAAGTTCGCACAGATGTGACAGGCTGAAATCAGATTAATGTTGTTTCTTTCAGTCATCAGCCCCTAGGTACTATAGCCACCAGTCTTAGCTCAAACTCTGCAAATGTGTTGGAAAACCAGATATTTGTCAAAACAGAATGTGGAAATTGACACAGGATTTTAATATTTTCTTGACAGATACTAGAGTGCCCCTTTACAGAAAACTTCAAGCACAGAGAATAGAATCACAATAGTTTTTGTTTGTATACTGATCTAAAACTAGCATATCACTCCTCATTAAAACTAGATTGTATAGATATATTTCTGAATTGCCAGCTGTTGATGCGCATCATTTACCTTTCTTTTCTTTAATATTTTACCAAAACATATTTAATGGTGTATTAAGTAACTTTTCTTCTAGAGGATGGTTCGCCACCTGCTTGTCTCTATGGCAGAGGAACTCAAACTGTGGTCGCCAGCGCCCCCTAGTGGTCCACGAGAAAATTTTGTTTCAGTGTTCCTCAAATTTTTTCATTTTGTAGATTTTCAATTAAATCTATACATTCAGTGTGGAAACAAACTATAGTCAGTTCAGCTCTTTTTTGATCTATTTAATTTGTCAAACACTAACGAGCAGGGCGCTCAGCAGCCACCAGCAGCCATTCATAAAGTCCCTGCACATCGATAGCGGAGCCCTGCCTTTCCAAAAGTGGGTTGTCTAGATTCTGATTTAGATTTGAGTGAAACACTGAATGACCCGTTTAATAAGCCCAGGAGACCGTGTCCAACGTGAAAACAAACCATTTTTTTTCAGTAGCCTGTAGCCAATAGTAAATTTTCTTGGTCTTAACAATTAAACATGATTAAACCCAATCTTAATCTCATTTTTTTTTTTTTTGTATTGGAGGTGTGCACAACAAAGTGGTCCTTGGTCGGAAAAAGTTTGAGAAACACTGCTCTATGGAGATGTTATTGCTTTGCCTGGAATGTTCCACAGACATTTTTCTTTATTTAGCAATAAAAACTCCTGTAATTGAATATATGTTAGATGTGTTACATGCCTATGGAACATTCCAGGCAAAGCAATAACATCTCCATGGAGACAACCAGGTGCAATATCTCCATGGAACCAACCAAGTGCAATATCTCCATGGAGACAACCAGGTGCAGTATTCTCCACCAGAAAAGTGACATATATCTTAATTGAAAACGTCAACAGTGTACAAACTTTTTAAGGCATTGGTTTTGGCTCTGATTTGAATGCGCTAACACTTGGCACTGGAGATACGCCTTGTTTTCGTCCATAACAGGAGATGAGAAAACAAAATTGGTTGTTCAGAGTTTCAGCACAAAGGAAAATGGAAGCACAGTCAAACAGAAAATGTGTGATGAATGTGTATTTCTGCTGACAAACTGTAGTCAAATTTCTGGCAGCATGGGGTAAAAGAAAATACAAGATTTAAGGCATTAGACTGGGCAAAAAACTGCTTTTATCTTTGTAATTTATTCTGCAGTCTTTTAGAGAAATCAGCGGATAGTTACAAAGAAATAATTCAAAGAGTAATAGGTTTTGGTTACCCGCTGGTTCAGCTTCTTGTTATCTACAAAAATAACTTGACCCTAGTTCTATAGCCGTGGTTTATGGCAGAATATAACAAGAAGTACAAGCTCAGTTAATGACAGATGTGAAAAGAAAAACAATTTGAAAAGCCTTAGGGTGTTGTGGAACCACAGGCCTTTGCTGAACAGTCAATATTTACACGGACAAAGGGACTTGTGCATGATTCAACCCAGAAACGACTCATTGTGGGGCTGTTAAAAGCGTGTGCCTCCAATTTAAGCCAAACTAACTAAATGAGAACAACACATTCTAGATAATTTCTATTCACAGCAGTCTGTCACTTTTATTGTAGAATTTAATGGGGACATGTATTTAAATAATATCATCATTGACAGCAATGGTTACAGCATTTGTCCACCAACCTGAAGGTCGATGGAGGATACAGTTTGTGTCCATGGGCAAGTCACTTCACCCACCTTACCTAAATACATATGTGTATGAATATGACGTGTGCATTAGTGATTGGTAGTAGCTGGAAAGGCCACTGGCACAGATTGGCACCCCAGGGCAGCTGTGGCTTGATGCGTAGGGTGTTATTGAAAAATGTATTGCAGAGGGCTTTGAGTATCTTATGGTGGTGAATAAACCCAAGCTCATACTACTATTCTTTTTTCCCTCCACACACAGGAGGAGTGTGCACAGGTGTGAGCTTCTAGGCAGGTGGCCTAGAAGGAGGGGAGTGACCAGGGTACTGCAGGACTTGGCCTGGAGATCTTAAATGGCCTTACCTGCTAAAAAAAAACAAAACCTCAGGGGGCTCTATGGAGGGGGCTTAGGGATATGCCTACAGTGCTTCCAGAAATGTGATCCATTCTTCATTTGTTAGATTTTGCAAGATGTTTAGCGACACATTTTGGGCCTTGGTGTCCTCTTCCATTTGTTTTATCCATTGCTTCCGTTGCCCACCTTTCTGTTTCTTCCCTTTTGCTTTCCAGTCAAGTATGAACTTTTGAATCCTTGAATCTTCCATATTTCTTATTCTTTGCAAATACTACTACTACTACTACTGCAACTACTACTACTACTACTACTACTACTACTACTACTACTACTACTACTACTACTAGTATAACAACTACTCAAGTATTACAACAGCCTCTTCCCATCATTGTACTTAAAAATCTCCATTCAATAAACTTTGAGTCAAATGATCTAATAATGCACTTCTGGGTAAGTCTCATTTAATGTCTTTTTAAAAACTCTTCTAGTGATTGACCCATCAACAAAAGTCACTACTGAACGCTGCTACCATCTGGAGCCCAGTGCTGCAGTTTTGCTTTGTGCATCTGCTCATTTGTACCCCAGCACTTCTCTGCAGAGAGTGGGTGGATTTCTCTTTTCCATAGTTAAAGAAGTTTAAGAAGTTGTTCAATTTACTAAGATTCAAACTGAAATTGGTTATAGCCTGATGCAGCATGTTTTGTTTTTTTTTCCTGTGCACAATGAGTTGTTATAGATCGTTGCAAACATCAGCTTCTTGTCACAGAGCGATGGATAGGGAGTCACTGAAGTCTTGCCAGCAGCAGTCAAAGATACAAAGATACATATATTCACCAGTCACTGCAACGCGGAGGTACCCAGGCTCCAACTACAAGATTTACTCCTCCACTGGGAAAACAGGCACAGGGCCCAAAACACTAAAATAACATCATTTTTGTCACTGTTCCCTCAAGTGCTTAACCTTTTAACTATATCAAGTAGATGTATTCAAGGAAATGGTAATCGAACAATAGAAAAATATAAACTTTTTAATGGCTAGTATTACAGAATATATTAATTATTTTTTCTTATTTATCTTAAGTTCTACTTTAGCAATGTTTTATCTTGGTATTCAGTTTGTTTGTTTGTTTTTTTTATTTTGATGTTTGACTGGTAAATTGAATTTTTATCCCAATACAAATCATAGTGAATATCGCATCTTTGTCTTATATCATACGTACTGCATATACAACTAATGTGACTGATTACAGCAAAGTACAAAGATTCTTGTCAGTAATATAGAATTAAAGATAAAACTAAACTGTGCAAATCTCACAAGTGTTATAGAAGTATAATACTGCCTACAGTGGAAGCATGGCCAGACAGGACTGCGCTAGACAGCACTATTATAATGTCTTGAGGGTTCATGTCTCCAGGTGATAGTAAATAAACTTCTTCCACGTTAGAACTCCAGTCTCATGCCTCTTCTCTTCAACTCTTGGGCTATTTCACTTTATTCAACAACAGTAATCTTTGAAGCAACAAGCTTGTCTATCACAAGCCGATAATGTGGTGCAGTGCAGTGCTCCTAACTCACAAGAAGGGTTCAATTTCTAGTCCAGGTGGCCTTTCTGTTTGCAACTTTGTATGTTCTGCCTGTATCTGTATCTCTAGGTGCTTCAATTCTTCCTTTATCTATGAGGCTTAAAGGGTCCCCCCGATGTATCGATTTTTTCTTCAAATTGAGGTTAAATAAACAAGTACCGCTAACAGAGAGTGAATACACAATTTGCGTTGTCCACTCCAGATGTCAGTGGCCATAATGTGTTTGTATAAGTAACCTCAAACTAAAGACTAATTATGTGTATGGCCAGCGCCTGAGGATGTGTATTTGATATCGTTTCATAAACTCTGTTTCCATGGCGGCACCAACATCATGGAGTTGTACTTAGTTTCAGGCTTTTGAGTCCGGTGTGAAAATACGCTTTTATCTGACAGTGCATTGTGTGAGCCCATACAGAGTGAGTGTGGAGGACTCACATGGCAGCCCTTTATTTAGGCTGCAGCACTCACAACCTTATTACTGTAGCTCATGAAACGGTTGAAATGCTTTAATTACCAATACAATGGAACACAGCAAATATAAGAACTGCTTAATTATTAATATTGTTCTGGTGAACCTGTAGCTGGTATCAGGTTAATGGAGCCTAGTGTGTAACAAGTCAAAGATGAATTAATGACCAGCCAGCATTACTCATCTATTTAGTGATGAATGCATCGATATAAAACAGATCTATGCTCCATTTCTTGAGGTGACCAAACATTCACCCACCACTGGCAATCGATATCAATCCATCCATCTAAGACAAGGGGGGAAGAGAGTTGGTGTTCAGTTTTTATTTTATACTTTACATACAAGCTACGTATCGTTAAAGGTCCCGTGTTAGGGTATAATTATCAACAGTACTTCCATTTATATTGATGAAAAATTCCTAAAAAGTGAACTGTATTCTACTAAAAAGTGTTACCATTATAAAATCAGCTTTACAAAGGCACAGTACTTTTCTTTTACTTTTATTCCAAAATATGAATTGGTTGGCATCATTCACCTCTATTTGATGATATTTGTCAACAAAGATTTAAATTGCCAAAGTTATCATCACAAAGGTTGATTAGATGGCAAGACGTCAAGGAAGTGAGACACATGTTTTATTGACAAAGCACTCGACAAATGATTACTGATAATGTTATTAAAATCGTCTGCGTGGGTCGCTCAGGACCAACTATTGTAATGCATTATTCAAGAGTATGAGATATTCCCAGTGAATCAATACAAGAGCTAACCAGCTGCCCCAAAGTATTTCATTTGCAACTATTTCCAACAAGTAGCAGTCACTCGCTGTCAATTATAAGGGATTTCTAGCCTTGTTTGGCCTCATCTTTTTCCTGAAATTAACCATAAACTTGCTGCCACGCCTGTCAATGTCTTGCACTGAAAATCATCATCCTTACCCTCATATACCCTCTCCCCCTGACCTGATTTTTTTTTATCAATCCACTCTGCCCCGGACTCCTTCTCTGTTTTTGCAGCTGCTGCCTCTGTTAAATAAACATGAAGTGGTCACTCCATCAGTTAGCAATAATACAGGAGGAAATATGAAAACACTCTTCACTGTAATGACTACGGCAAACAGGGCCCAGAGCTGCAGATGTGGGTGTGTATGTGTGCTTATTGCTCAATATCAAAGCTCTCAATTAAAGCGAGGGGAACCTTTAACTGCAGACTGAATTATTGCCGGGGGAAGTGGAAGTTTTGGAGAACTTTGGAGGTGAGACATATGGACTGAAATATTAAGAAATACATTCACACTGAAGGTTCATTTCCAGGTCATAACAAGGCAGGTTTTGGCTTATGGAAGTGAGTTCAGTCTTTTGGCTAAGCAGTTTTTGTGGCCACTACGATTAAAATCTCAAGATACATGAGGAAGACGCTGCATCTTTGCCATTGCTTTAACAGAGGTCTTCACACTTTCATTGTAGTGTTCACCTGTAAGAATAATGGCATTGATTTTTTTTTTATATTCAAAATAGCAATTTTTCCTACTCACAATAGTAAATGTCGGTATTAGAACATTTTATACTATGTTGAAGGAACTGCAGACTTAAGCAAAAGTTGGTGGCTCAACAAAAAGGCAAAAGTGGTTTAAATTATTTATCCACACTTCAACGTGACTTTTCTTAAAGTTCAGCAACTTCGTTAAATAATTTCCAAATGTGGACATTATCAGTCTGTAATAGTGTTAAAATGTTGAAACCATGGCAACTGCACATTAAGTTCTCATCTCACCCAAATGTAACCTTAACTTAGGTGAACTTGCAGACAAAACTTACAAACATGTTTCCATTATTCTAGAATACAAATAGTGCAAGGAAGTATTTAATGACAGCTGCATTGGTCCGCAGTTGCCAAGGAGTGGTCCCCAAAAACACCAATGCAACTAGAGCAACATTTTTCAGGGTAAATTAGATCAAAATGTGCTTTCATAAAATTGTATGGAAAAATCAATGAAGTGCACTGGGATTGCCAAATGGTGACAAGGAAGAATTGAAGTTATCATCCATCAAATCCTGCAACAAACTTGGAATGTCCACTGCATCCACAATGAGCCACAGGCCGAGGGATGACTACAGTGCCACGAGTTATTAAGGTCCAGAGGGGAAAAATGTATTTTTAAAAACGCTGGTAGTTGGCACAAGTTTAAAAATAGAATTCTGAGGCTTAGAGTGAGTTGTTTTACTTGAGTGTGTGTCTGCTACTGGATCTTCATCGTTGAAGTAGGAAATAACTTTTTAAACTTTTGACTTTGCAGTAATGCAATTGTACTTTAACATATGAGCACGTTTTGATTATTATATTATTTTGTTATGAGCATAAAGTTGGATTGCATTGGTTATTGTTGCCATTTGCGTCATGCGGGGATGTTATTTTCAGGCTACGCTGAAAAAGAAGGCGTTACACTGAAATATACAAGGCTGAGGAGAGGGAAAGATGGAGAGATGAGAGAGAGAGAGAGATAAAATGTTTGGTATTGAGTTAGCCTGTATTCTGTGCCATTAAAGGGTGAGGTTATCCAGGCTGCACAAGGACTTCTCTGCACAGCTCACAACAGACACTATTCACATTCATCAGTTTGTCTTTCATGGTAACACCAAGCATCTCTTATCTTTGTGGCCGCCTTGTACGTTGTGCATGCATGATGATCGATGGGGAACAAATGAGATGTTAGTAAAGATTTTGTGATCTGAATGACTCTTAAGGTTACATCATTGTCCTGAATAAGATGAATTTATTTTGGGAAAGGATAGAAAAGGGAAAAGTGATAATATTTTTGGTTTGTCATTGTCATAGCTAATATTACTTTAATGCCTCGATCTTGAACTTGTTTTTTTGTTTACTAAAAGCTACAAGTTACATTAAATGACAAGAATAGTGATAGCGCATATACATTTGACAAGACATTTTGTGGGATGAGAATGGAATGACAATACTATCCATTCAGACACGTCGTTGATGTTTGAGAACCAAGTGAAAACAACTGTCTTGTTTCTCTGTCATGTTTCAACGTCAGAATGAGAGAAGTGAAGCTAACGGTTAATTCTAAAGCATGTTTGTCACTCGTGGTTCAAATGGTACAGTCTTTTCAAACTTTGCAAATATAGCACTGGAAGACTGGTATGATAAGCAACAGTGTAATCAGGAACTAAAACATGCAGTCTGCATCGTGTGGGTCAGCAGTGCTCAGAATGTAACCCTTCCCTCCACTGCTCCTCTCAGAAGCCCCTCTAAAAGAATATATGATGGGGAGCACTAAGTAAGGGTAGCCAGCAAGGACAAAAAGAATACTGTATCACTGTTGCTGCTCCAAGCCACTGGTTGTTGTTTTATCCCGACCACATCTCCAACTATACCATTGAAAACACACAAATGATCCCTGACAAGCGGGGATCAACCTGTAGCACAATGGAAAATGGGAGATAGAGGCAGAGCATTAATGTCAGCGGAGATGACACATTGTTTACATGGCTCCAGGCGTGAGGATGACAGCTTTTGATGACTGATGTGTGTGTCACAAAGGAGAACAAAACATGGGCGAATGTGATGTGAAAACACTAAATAGAGTATGTCTAAAGCGAACATTCAAGTGTACCATCATTATCTGGGCTTACTTAATAGGCGCAGTCAGCCATTACTAAACTATATCACACTTCTCTGGGGTATGAAGCTCAACAGTGACCGCCCACCACTTGGTTCTGGAAGTACATTTTTCATGTTTTGCCCATAGATATAAAAAAAAAAAAAAAAAAATTAAATGCTCTGGTAAATGTAAAATTTACCAGAGCAGAATTGGGTGGGACTGTTGAGCTCCATAAGTTGTTACAAGTATTATTATTGTTATTAGTTATTAGTGCTATACTGCACAGTTTTCATTCAAAGTGCACTCAACACCTTTTTGTAAAATTGTGTACTTGTATAACATTGGATTATATTTGAACAAATGTACACCAAATAGCAAATTAAATAAAACCTATTCACCCATGCAATATATTTAAAGCTATTATTTTCAAAGTGTAGAGCAGAAAGCATTTTAACTTTTAAATTTGAACATTGTTACAATTGTCTTTATGCTAAAAATGTCTTTACTGAAGAAGTTATCAAAATAGCCACCTGGACTAAGCACATACCTTGAAACTCACATTGCTTAAAATCAAAAGTTCACAATTCTCCAGTTAATGTCAAGGCTATAATAACAGAAAATACCAGCGTATGTATTTACTTCAACAAGAGGAATGTGATGGTACAAAGCAAGAACATGGACCGCTCATGACTGAAAGGATTGTAAATCTATAGCCAGAAGTACACTGCCCCGGGCCTCACTGGGGATTTAAATATCATTAGTGTGTGGAGGTGCAAGGCCTTGATTAAATGCTCCAGTCAATGTCCAGTGAGACAGTGGAGTTTAGTACAGGGGGTTGGGATGTGCTTTCGGAATGGAACCCTAAGGGAAGACTGGGAAGGTTAGACTGGGCCAACATGCAAACTCCCAAATGTGTCTATGTATATGTTAAAGATACACCATGGATCTAATCAGCATTTTTACATATAAATATGCTGGTTTATGCAAGGTAGACTTTGGCTTTGGAGAAACACAGTGATATAGTTTACATATCACCCGCCTCATGGCATAACTGCATAAGGGTTTTCGGTCTTATTCTACTCTGACTCTGCTGCATCTGTAGGTGTCATTGGCTCATTCCTCAATGAGCTCAATTCAAAATATTTTTACGTCCAAAGAAACACAAACCACCTGCATTTTATCATGCAATTTCTTTTTCTAATTTTCTTGAAAACCTTGCAAAATGATTTGGGCAATTAGGAGACTAACAATATGGGTATGTGAAAAATGTAACCCAAATTTGTGTAGCTTTTCCAGCCTGCTCTAAGAGGAACTACAGGTGCTGTTTGGGGTTTTTGGGGTTCCACTTCTCTGACCTGACCAGTCAAGAATACACACATCTCCAGTACTATACAAAGATAGGAAGCCTGGACACTGGTTTTGTCTTCCAGAGTTCAGATAGGTGTGACTGACAGGTGGACTAGTCAATGGTTAGTCTGTATCAAAACAAACACTGCTGCTCATGAGAAAAAAAGGTAAAGGGACTGAAAAACATTGCATATTTCTGCCAAATCAATGAGTGAAGCACTAAACGCTCTAAATCTAAGGTGAGAGACGTTTGATTTCTTCTAAATAAACTATGAGCCTGTTTCCTATGTGTTTCTGAGGGAAAAAAGGGAACTCGCCTGGCTCTGTCTGAGGAAGACTTGAGATGCAGTCATGCACTGCAGGAGGTGATGACCAGAGTGTAAGATTTTCTGTAGAGAATATATACCAGAATATATACCAAATAACCAGTCAGGCTACCACCCCACAAGTTGGGAACCACTGGTTGACTGGGTCCCAACTGGAAATGTATAGAACAGTTCTAGACTTAATAATATGAGAATCAAAATAAGAGCTTTATTTCCATTGTCAACAAAATTTACAAACTAGAAAATGTGCATTGGTAATATGGTGAACTGATAGTAAAATATCAAATATTATAAAAAGCATACAAAGGTGTTAATAATAAAAACTCATAACAATGATTTCCATCTGCTTCCGCTGCAATCCAATCCAATCTGATATGCTTTTCCAGTGACAAATAGTTTTATTTTACATGGGAAATAAAATATATTCAATCTACAATCTGACCCTCAGCTCTCCACGCTGTCGGGAGATGAGGAGGCCACCATACCGTGTGGTTCATGCGTATAGTCTGTCCACCACTGGTACTATCACAGTGGATACTTGGTTATTTGAAAATCTCCCACTGTTTTGTTTACTTTACTACCAGTTCATATTTGCTGCAGCAGCTGGAGTTAGTCAAAAGAATGAAGTTCCCTCTCAGAGCAAAGACACAGTCAGCTAAGGAATACACAGACTGTCAAGCAGCCAAACTGGATAATAACAAAGAAAAGATGTTTGAAAGAAAAAAAAAGGAGTGGAGTTTTTGAGACTGCCACATAAACAAGAGGAAGACATTGTGTTCCAGTGTCACAAGTTAAAAATACAGATTATAACCTTTAGGGGGCCTCCAAATGTGCTGTGATTTGCATAATGCTGTTCCCAAATTATTTTTGAAGAAATTTCATTTGGGTGGTATTAACAAATTGTTCTCTCTCCATTTTTATGGCCTATGAATGGTAGGGCGTATGTTTAAGGATCATTGTCATTTAGGACAATGTGCTGTTTTCACACATGGATCATGGCAGAATTATTTTCTAACTGACTGAAACTGAAATCTCTCCTGTTGAACAATGTACAGAAGGTTTCAGAGGTGGTCATCTGGACACTGCCAAGACGTTTCAGCTCCCATTCACGAGCCATTTTTTATTTGATGGTACTGGCTTAAGGCGCTAGAATATATACTACTCTGAGCTCACTAAATCCAGCCCCAAAGAGAGGAGTTTTAGAGTTAAACTGCCAGATGACCACCGCTGAAACATTCTATATACTGAACCACTCCTTCCCGTTGGACAATCATGCTCATAGAAGCTCTTTTCTCTCTTCATCTGAACAGAGGTGTTGGCTCAATGTCCTACAACAATTCTACATAATTTAAATATAACAATTAAGCTTTATATTGTTTACTCTTGCATCCAAACTACGATTGTGTCCCATTTTTATTTCTTTTAAATGGGGGGTATGTTACTTCTGTGTGGTATTAACTGCTAACACATAACACATTTAGAACACCATGTTACCTTTTATTGTTTTGAAAATGCTATATTTGCTGAAAACAAACAACAGTTTTGTATCATGCTTCTGTATTTATGGAGAATTGTCGTGTGGGAGCATGGATGATGTAGGTAAAACCTCTTCAGGCATGTTTTTGATGAGGGAATACTAGAAAGATAAAAAATGTATTTTCCTTAATACCCCCTCTATAAAGGTAAGGCTTAGTAGGGCTTGGCAATTAATTGAAATTAATCGAGAAAGAGATTCAGTCAATAATATGCTTAGGTCTTTTCAATTGACAAATCTATAACCAATTGTTTGTCCATAAAGCAAATTGTTAAATGGCAATGATTCTGTATTGTTTATGTCCAGGAAACATTGAAAGTCATATCTATTTGTTTTTAATAAGACAAAATACATTTAAATAAAAAATCGAGATTGCTCAATATAGGGAGAAAATCTGGACTTTTTTTTTTTTTTTCAGCCAACCCTTATTGTTCAGTTAGTTGGTTAAAATAGCACAACTGATTTTGCGGGTTATCGGGTACAGAACAATGTCTGCTAAGTGTCTGGTTTAAATTGGTTCAACCTTGTCTGAATTACACAAAAGAAGACGACTACTATTCTTTTATTTGAATCCAAGCAACCAATTTCATTTGATTTATAAATGGTCTTCAAGGTCTGTCCAATGTTCCTGCAATTGACGATTTCATAACACACATTCCTTATTATAACAGTTCTTCATCGTTCACTCCAGGCACAATCACTCCCAATCTCTCAACTAAGTGCATGTCGTTTAACTAAGTGGTCACAATCAGCACATGGGCAAAAAACACTGCGGCTTTACATCTGTGCTAAAGATATAATGCGTTCCACTTCGTTTGTCTGCAGCAGGGACAGCTGTCTTAAACCTGGCTGCTGCCAAACTCTCTTCCGAAGGCCGGATGAAAGAGGAAAGCAGCGGAGAGGGAAGAGGAACAGTCAGTGCTAAGGACACACACACAGGGAGCTCGAGGGCCACTAGCCACGGAAGCCACTCTGACAACTTTTACACAGACGTCACGCTAATGATAACCACTTAGTCCGATGGGAAAAGAATGGAAAAGCAGGAACGCAATCAGAGGGTTTGTTTGAAGTGAAAGAAAACATGAGAAGTCTGTTCTATCAGCCCAAAGATGCACTTTGTGAGTATTTGCTATTGTTAAGTACAAACTGTCAAGGTTTTACTGACAGCACTGTGAGTGACTCAGGTATTTGAACAAATAAAGAAATGAGAACTTGTTGCCAGTAACTAAGATACTGAATCCTACAGAAAGAGCAGTGAATGAACCTTGAGACTAAGCCTACACTAGGACTTAACCTGGTCTAAATAGAAGTAAAACACAGCAAGGACAGCAAGCAACCATGTACCAGCAGTGTTTTCCCCTCCTCATGGATGATAACGACCTATGACCTAGAGTGCACTGGCTAGATATATGCTAGAACCACATAATGCATATTTCTTAAAGTGTAACTAATGAAACTCAAACCCAACTTTTTTGTTGATATGCATGAGGCACTAAAAGTATCCTTCTACTTCCAATGTCATGGCCATATCTTGGACATTTTAGAGTAGGCTACACTTACTCATTTTAGAAAAACTAGTAAAAACCCATGTGAAACACCCAGTTGAGTCGCTACACAGCAGCATATAAACCCCCCCTTCCCCCCGCCTCCACGGCACAGGAGGAATTGGACACTTGCACACTTTAGCCTTACACAAGAAAATCAGAAACCAGCAACAACAGGCATAGGCCTAAAAACCCAAAACACACCCTAACAAAGATAGGACATGCCCACATCTTTATCTCCCGAAACCAACTACAGGCTAATTATGAGTGAGGCTATTAAAAAAACAGTGCACTCACCATGTCCCTCGTCGTGGAAGTCTTATGATGCTCACCAACTGCATTAAGTCCTCATTGTCAGCTTACTCTTTAGCAATCTCCAGTTTCCCCCACTGTTGTTGATAGTTCATATTTCACAAACACTTTGTAGGTCTACCAGCTTTAAATCCATCTAAAGAAACACGCGTCGCCTTTCTTTACTATATTGAAGCGTGCGCAGGGTTCAGTGAAAGTGAAAGTAAAATGAGCACATGGCTCATTCCAAATCTAATAACTTGGCCAGTCCATTCCAGTTCATTTAGCTCAAGTCAAAATCAAGCCTCTGGGCACAATGGGAGAGCAAGATACTGCTGCCACTAGTCCAATACAACAAACAAGCCTACTGCTAGGCTTTTAGGCTAGTATCACTACACCAAAAAGTCAGTTCTTTAATTCAAAAGTATAATGCTCATTAGTTTTATTTGGTAGATACAAGGTGGTCGAAAAGTCTTCCACATGCATCTGTCAGCTGTCACTTACAGGCCCAGACACTGTCCCTCCTTTACTGTGCTAATAATGCACTTTCATTGAGTGTAGATCACCACCAACATACACTTTAAATTGATATTACTAATAAGTGAGCTTTTAAAATACATATGCACGAATAAATTACAAATATGCAATTATCATTTAAATCATTTAAATCATTTAAAATAAGTCAAAGTCATATATTGGTAAGTGAAAGTGATAAGATCATTTAAGTATAATTTTCTGTATTAGTGTGTAGCTAATATACATGCTGTATGTGCGAGGCTCAGATCAGGACTATTTTGCCTTCACTATGGACAGTTTCACTGTTTTACGATCTATGGCATAGTTTCACAGGAATGCGGAGGAGGTATTTTGGACACAAATTCTATGTATATACATAATTACTTTGCAGAACATGAACAGGTTTGTTTTGTGCTAAAAAGTTTCTCTGGAGAAAGTAGACTATTGACTTTTGTGTAACTTTGTCATTTGACCCTGAACAACTTGGCAGCACAATAGTTTGAGAATGAATACCGTGATGTAGGTAATTGAGAGAAAATGTAGTTGCATGGGAACACTATCTCTTCTGGAAATAAATTAAATCAATGAATACTAAAAAGTAGCTTTCTGAGTTTGTACCTGAATCACTTCATCTTCAGAATGTATAGCATTTTTTTAGTTTGTGTTTTACATTTTAATTTACTTTATTATGTATATTACAGGAAAGTCTTTTTATTCTCCAAAGGGTTAAAGTTTTAATATGGGGTGGGTAGGAAAAATCAGCCTGAAAATAAGGGAATCGATCATCAGGACAATTCTTACAAAATGCCAGTCGGGGTGTTTACATATTTGTAATTATAACCTGTACAAAATAAGCAGTTAGCTTTAATTTTGTTATGCAGCATGCACAGCACAATTAAAACTTTGTCAGTGCTTTGTGAAGAGAAATTCTGCCCATGTGAAGAAAAATCAGAAAAGTTTAGTTTCATTGAAGAGGACAGAAGAGCAGTTTGTTATTTTAAAATGCCTTTGTAGCGTTGCCAGTCGTCAGATAATGGCAGCCCCTGCTGAGAGTAACATAGGTGCTTCTCTCCAGCACAGCCTGATGAAGCCACAGGAAAGCTTTTTTGTTTTGTTTTTTTAATGGGCAAGTAATGACAGCGGGCCTGCAAATAAAGAAAGCCACTGTTATTAACTGGTTTGTCACTGTAGTTTTAGATGCATGATGTGACACTTCTGATTATGAATCTAATTCAATAATCCTTTTTTTTTAACATGGTCTATTTCCACTATGGTTTATGGTTGTCAGTTTTGTCTTTGTTCAGTAGGGTATCTGGCATAAAACATGCATGGTGAGTAAACCAAGGGAGCAGTTAAAATACTGGAAAAGCTACCATTCCCTTTGTAGAATATGTTTCACTCACCAATCAAACTATTTGTGGATTAGTCAAATTTAGAGTTTAGAATGACGTATTTCTGTTTTGATTATTAAGCAAACATGCACATTAGTTTGAGTCTGCTATGGCAAAGTTTCATTACTGGCTAGTCTTGTCTAAATTTTCGCTGATCCAAATGATGTTCAAACTTGCACTAGACAACATCTGGCAGCCTCGCATGTCCAGAAGGTTCTGTCTTTATTTCCAGTCCCATGAGTGTGGCCCCTGCCAGTCTCCAGCCCACACCTCACCCCCTCCTCTCCACTGGCCCCCGCTGCAGCTGCACACTGGCACACCTACTCCCCTGTGGTCCGCTCTGGAACCAAACACAGCCCTGGGCCGTTGGCAGCCGCTCCTGCAGTTTGGATATTATGACTCCAGCAGACCTTTAGAGATCCTGCTGAGCGGTCACTTATTTTGGGGCTGCTCCCAGATCTGCTCTCTGAATTTTAATTAGAGAAAACCTTTTTAAAGCGAAACCTTCGATAAATGGACCCTGGGCGGACGTCACACTACTTTTATAGAACTGTGAAATGGTTTTATTTTATTTAGAATGGTTTTGATCAATGCATGAGTAATTGTGTGTGAGAGTTGTGTTTGAACAAGATGTAAATTTGTCAATGACATGTGAAATAAACAAATGTCTATCCCACAGTTATTTCTCTTGCTTAAAGACTTAACATCAGCGTGCACTAGTGGTCCAAGCTGGGATCTAACCACCACCCTGTATGGATGTTCTGAGTCAATATCTGATGTTTGTCTTGCTGCTGTGGGTGATAACTGATATGTACCGATATATAGCAATAGCTTCTGTAAGTAAGTCCCACAATTTTGTAATATAGTAACAATCACAAATTAACTTTTGACTCTTGTAAAAATAATAAAAAAATGTATTTATTTGCGATGTAACACTATAGTGTAAACATACATATAGCCATAGCCATATTTCTTAGCCTAATCTTTCCATTTGTACTTGCTGGTCAGTTCCAAAAGACAACTCTGATGTACTGAGGATGAACTTGGAATGACACATGGGCGCGCAGAGACTGGGGCAGCTTACAAAAAATAGTGGTGTCAAACATCAGACCAATAGCGATATACTGTGCCTTCCTACTCCACCACATGAACCACTATCACCCAAACTTGCTCCCCTAACAAATTCTCTGCTGTCTCTTTTGGATAATGACAACATGGTATTCTCAGTGACTCCAAAAGCTCTGTAATGGACTGGCAGCCATGTTGGTGTCCAGATCCAGCCACCAGCAGCAGGGTCCATGTGGCAGAGCGGCCTACAGCTGTGCCCAGTGAATCATGTGCTCTCCATCGCTTTAGCCTGCTCCTGTCCAACTCCGCCTCCTCCAAACAGACTGCTATTCTTTTGGCACATACAGAGCAAATTAGAAAACAAACATTTGGAATATACACACAACACGGTGTGGAGAGAATTGTACGAGATTACTGAGACTTTCAAAAGAATAACCTAGAAATAAAGGCAAGATAGTTAATAATGATGCTTGTTTTTGCATCAACATCGTGCTGGTTTGTTGGCCCATTGATGAATTGGTATTACTGTTTTAATTTCCAAAGTTTTCCTCACTTAGTAAAAGCAAAAAGGTAAATCTGTCAACCGGACAAAAAATTGTAAGACGTTTCGCTGCTCATCCAAGCCGCTTCTTCAGTTCTTTCCAGAACTGAAGGTTGACAGATTTAACTTTTTGCTTTTACTATGCATCAGACCTGGACGACTGAGGGATTACGCAGACATTTTCCTCACTTAGCCTTAATGAGTTTATATGTGTACTTGATTCTCTAATGTGAATTATTTAAGCACTATTAAATAATACATAACATTTCTGTACTTTTTTCTGTTGTTTTGTATCAAACTCTAACATGTGCACAGCAAATTTCACATTCTGTTCATTGTAAACCATAATGTTCTCTAAAGCAACAGCTCCATAGAGTTCCTGTTCAAAACTGCAGAACTGATTCTCTGCTGATAGCCTCGCCTCTTTGTAGCAGTATATATCATTGCAGCTTTGTTTTTTTGTTCAAAAATGTGACATTTCTGAACCATTCATGTTTGACCCAGAGTCTGATTTTTTTATGCATGAGATTAAATACAAAATAGTGGGTTGGGATTGGGCATAGGTGGAAACTGACATTTTGTAAGGGCATAAGGGATCTCTGTCATTTCGATGTCCTCTTCAATGTAAGTCTCCTCAGGTTGTGTTGACATGTTTCTGACTTATTCAACATTTAGTCTAAACATCCTCTGATATCTGCAGTGAGGGGATTCTTTTGTATCTCACCTCATCATTTATGAATGTCTAAAACACAGAAGTCAATAGCCTCGCTCCTGCTCACACAAATCCACTGCAGACAACAGCATAGCCCGCACTGCACACCTTTGGGCAAAATGAGCCCGGACAAGAGAAGACATGAGGTGATTTCTTCATCAGGGCACACATCAAGACATGTAGATTTTGTTTTCAAAGCTGAAAATAGAAGTAAGAATACAATGACTTTATAAATGGATCCGATCATTTTAAAAAACATAACTCTTATTGATGTTCCTCGCCTTAAATGGTCAGGATGTGTTCAAATTGAATCACACTTACAATACACTGCTGTTTGAGAGGAGCTTTATATTCACAGTAGATGATCACTGACTGTACACAAGATTTTGGTCAGTAGTACGTTGGATAGTATTTGTAATTCTCTGAGTAGTTGAGACACCATATTTTGTTACTACTTGAGTAATATAGCTAACAGTGTAACATAACTTTAGCCTAAACACTGTGTTTTTTCCACAAGTGGCAAACGCTGTATGTTGACAATATTAAATGATTTGAACATGTTTCTTTTCTTTCTTTCCACAATTTAGTTCCTCTTGGTTTTATATATTATTTATGATTTTGTTGTTTCAGTTTCATTAACATTTAAAATAAAACATTATGTCCAGACAGGTACTCGTCCAATTACTCTAATTTGATTAGTAAATGATTTCTTCAAACACTACTTTATAAGTCTACTAGAGTATTATCGTTTTGAAGTAACAGTACTCTCTTACTTGAGTAAAATTCTTGGCTACTCTAGCTGTATAAATAAGTGGACGAAGGGAGTGTGACGTCACCGTAGTCCACTTATGGTTGACTGTCACCTATAGCGTTCGGCTCCAGTCAAATGAAGCTTATCAAGGCTCGCAGTTATGGGGCAAATTTGGAGTCAAGTTGCATTTTAGGAATTCCAGGGAGTTGGCGCTTAACAGCACTGTCAGTCAGACTTTTTGATAACCCTAGAGGGAGTGACTCAGGGAAAGAAGGCACCTGATGTGTCTGTTATTGATGTTCATATCTTGAGTTACGGACACAATAGCAAAATAAAAATACCAGGATCATATAGAGCAGGTCAATGCAAACATTTTAAGACCAAAATGACGAGCCTGACAGCAGCAGTTACAGAGAGAGGGGATTGGAGCCAGAGTCAATGGAGCCGAAAGTGCGCCCATGCTCACATAGCAGGTTAGCTATGTCCATTTATATATACAGTCTATTGTCAGCATTCACAACTTATTTTTGTACTTGTGTTGAGACATATCACACACAAACGAATTCCCAGCACAATTCTGATTTGCTGAAAGGTCAACAGTTTAATTCAAAAGCGATTGTATTTGCAGTCACGTCAAATGACAAGGGCGGCCTCATCCTCAACAGAGCAACACCCAATTATTACAAGTCAGACTGCATAAGAAGACTGCTTTATAGCTCTAGTCAGTGCTAAAACCTACTTTGTATTACTCTCCAAAGTGTCGACCAGTCACAGGGGGCCCTACTGCATACTTTATTAGGCCATTATGCTTTTACACACACATTAGTGACTCAGAGTATCGCTGTGTGGGCCATATGTGGGCGGGTCCCCGTATGGCCATGTGACAGTTACATAACAGTAAACCTGCACATTCTATTTGTTTTCATTATACAGACTGGTCATTAACAGCTGCTGACAGTGAATTAGGCTCATTGCCCTCCACATGATGTAAGGTTTGCAATCTCATGAGCAATGTGTGAGTGAGGGGAGCTGTGGAATGTAAAGAGTGAGAAGAAGCCTTGAAGCATGTTTTATAATGTTTTACCTTATAATAATGAATCAACAAGCTCAGCAGAGGCCCTCACTGTCTACTTATACAGCTTTAGGTGATTCAAGGGAGATATACAGGTAAGAACTTGAAAACATCTCCATGTATAAAAAAAAAAAAACATACATATTTATTGTGTATTTAGGTTCTTGCACTGAAAGATAAAAGTCGTGGGATTTGCATAGTAATAATATGGAAAGTGGTTGTCTGCAATAAAATTATGTTTAGGCTTTGAAACATATTCGATATCCTCTATGCATATTTTTTTCACAAAGCAAATATAACTTTTTCATGTTGATGAAATGTGATCAAATCATGCTGAATGTACATTCATCTTATGCTACTTAAGAATGAAAATTAACTTTTTTTTAAGGTTTTTTTTATTATTATTTAATTCAGTCTACACAATTACATCTAGGCCTACATGCAACATCAAATGTTGCATGTAGGCCTGCTTTAAAGTAAAGTAAGTACACAAAAACAGTCCATTGAAGAAGCTCTGGTCTTTGCCTGTGGACACAGGAATAAGAAATTATTACTATATAATTATCTACACATTTAACTATACTGACAGCACAATGAACCAGTCCAGGACGGAATCTCAGTGAACAATACAGAAAATGGTTGTGATTTACTTCAACTTTCTCAATATATTTCTCAGTAGTTAACAAAAACAAAAAGGAAATATATTATGTAAAAAAAAAAAAAAAAAAAAAATCTGTTAAAATGATTTGAGTTGGTCCACTTACTTTATTCATCTGTGGGCTGTGTGTTGGTGGTTCTTCAAAGTCCTGCCTTTTTCTGAAAGATACAGGGATTTTACCGTCTCACACTTTTAATTTTAACTGATACACTATTTGCAAAATGGTGTCACACAAAAAACTAAACCTCAAGTATAATATGGGTTAGCTTACCTGCAGCTGGAGCACAGTGTTCTGGATATTACTCTTTTGTGTTTTTAGACTCTGTAGAAGCAACTAATTCAAATACAATTATCACTCTTGTAGGGCACTGGGCAGTCATGCTAACAAATTGTTTCATGGAAACAGCCCTTACATTAAGCCCAATTTCAAATAAAGCAAACACAAACATGTGTTTACAATGATTACATTCCAGACCAGAAAGTGTTTAAAACCTCCAGATCAGCTCTCATAATACACCTGAATACCGTGGCAGAGGCTCCTGTAACTGTTCTGTGTACGATTGAATTTTCCCTCCAAAAGGGAGAAGCTTCAACAGAAATGATAACAAAGTCATGTTTCCTCAGTGTGATTAAAACATGCAGGTACAGTATAACATAGGCCACAATCAAGCTGCTTTTGTAAGACTTAAACATGCTGGACAAAGAATTGTAAATAAGTCTTGTTATTGTTGTCAAAATTGTGTTTGCAATTTGCGCGACACCTCTCAGACCTTTTTTCAGTGTGGACAATATAAAGCCGGTAGCAAAAGTAACAACAGTTGTCAATGAGATAGACTTTCAGGATTCCTTTCATATCTTTGTGTTTACACTAGCACACTCACCACAGCAACATTTTAACTTTAGGACTAAACTGGGCTCAAACCAGGAAAATAAGATAAACCTTTATTTGTCCCACAGTGGGGAACAAACAAAGACCCTTACAGACATAGTGCGACCCTTACAGTTTTGTTTCATATTTCACTGTGTTTCCATAGGTCTCATTATACCTTTCACACTTGGTGACTACATGGTTCTTCACATAAAGATGTTTTGGTTTGGCATTTGAGTGACAAATGCCATCCCTCCTGCTCTGGCCTTGTCTGTCACGCTCTAGTGACTCAGTGGCACCCAGTCACTGCCCAAGAGTCCCAAAGTCCAAAAGTGAAAGAAACAGCTCTTTTAAACTTCCTCATATGTCCACTTTCTCTTAGGCCAGTGATTCAGGAGACTGATAAAACAAGCCTGAGGAGAGAGAGCCAGATTACAGTGTGGTGCGTCTGACCCGGATCATTCTCTGCACTGGCTCCCTTCAATGCCACTCACTACATCAAAGACACTAGTGCAGCAACAAAGTCCTGTCTCTGCTCTCTCTGGAAGCACTGCCCCACATCCTGCAACAAGATGGATTATAAAAAGCCAGAGATGACGCAAAGGGAATAAAATAATTGTCTACTTTTAAGATAGATTTGTCCCCCAGATCTGCGTTTACCAAGGTCAAGTTTCTAATTAGATAGGCAGTAATGATAGCAGAAACATCCAGACTTTTAGAAAACCAATTTTAAGAGAAAAAAAATCTTAAAGATCTCCACATCTTTTATTCAAAGCTTGACCTATCGCTTAATGTTAAATCCATAGATGAAAAACGTCCAAGTGTGACATTTGCTGCTAAGAAAGGGACACAGGGTCAAACGGCTCTTGAACGCAATGGCTCACTGCGCACAGGCAGAATACACTGCATGCACTGCTAATGCTCATGCTGCACTGTGCAACTTTTCTGATGGAGGACCACCATCTGCTTGTCTCCATGGTGATGTTATTGCCTTGCCTGAAATGTTCCACAATTCCAAAGTATTAAACATCTATCTTGCACTTAGTCAGTTACAGGTGAAAAACCTTGACCTTATCCGTAATTTGGCTTCACTGATTGTGGCATCACTTGCTTGTCGTCATGAAAACAGATTATATGCAATGAACATTCCAAACAAAGTGATAACATCTCCATGGAGCCAAGCAGAAAAGTTACATATGCATACCTTTAATTCATCCCCCATAACTAATTGCAATAATATAATTCAAATAGTGTATATAGTATATAGTGTATAACTGTATAAGAGTATAGCGACTCTAGTATTTGCAGTGACCCGGTTCAAGGTTGACTGTAGTTTTCATCTACAAAGTATCAGTTTTGCACTGAATCAATTAAAGGCTGTGATGGTTGGTGCAGTGGGCAAAATAAAAAGGTGAAGTACAGGCAATGGAAGGTGGCTTCATGTAGCTGTACAGTGTAATTCACATATTTTGTTTCTTTGATAAAATAATTAGAACTTTTGAACTTTATCTGTATTTCAAACTTTCAGCAATTATCCAGCATCTGAACTTTATAGAGCATAAACCACATTACCTATTTAGTTCTTACAGTAATGAATTCACAGTTACAATAGACACAGGGTTGAAAAGTAACAAAGGGTGTGAGCCAAGACCTCGCCCACACATGAATCTACAGCAAAACAATAAAGAACACTATACTTTATAATGGCACATACCAAGGCTTGCTACACAAAGCTGAGACTTATGAACTATTTTCTTCAAGCAGCAATAGGACGGGCAATTTGAACACCTCAAAGGGGCGCTGGGTACAAAGTGGGCAATTCCTTTAAGAGGTTCCTGGAGTGGTGACGGACTAGGCCAACAATGATGGCACCAAAGTTCACAGCTGTAGAGGCTAGTGATATCTCTGGCCCATGGTGGAACACAGGGCTGAGTAAAAGCAGTAGTTTTTTGAGTAGCTGCAGTAGGTAGGCCTATCTGAAGTGATGGCAGATGTTGCAGTTGTAGGAATAACAAGATTAAAGGAAAATATGAAAAAAAAAGTAGCATAGTAATAATCGTAGTAGTAGTAGTAGTAGTAGAAGTAGTAGTAGTAGTAATAGTAGTAGTAGTACAGACAAGATGGTGTAGCAACATTTACCATTTGGAACTGTAGCTGGGCAGATCTCTGTGCAAAGACCTTAAAAGCAGGTGAGATATCGCGTTGAGTTTAGTCACGACTCTACTTGCTTCGACAATCAAGTACTATATAAAGAAGGAATCTTGTTTTTTTCACACTTTTTCAAACATCAATCTGACCATAATTCAAACAATGCCCCAGCTCAGAACCACTTCATTGCCTCTCCAGTTTTGCAGACATCCTTGTAATTAAAGCTGGCTATTGTCAACTAGAATCTGTGTTTTTTTCTTTTCATTCATAAAATGTCCTTCACATTCACACTAGTGCTGTGGCTCCGACAGTTATGACAGGCGAGTAAAAAGAAGATGAGTTTTTTCAGCATAGAGCCACGGCAGCTTTACTTTACTCTAAAGAAGCCTCATCAGGTTCAGGGTATTGACAATTTGACAATAACACAGCATGCTATATGTATTAAAAGTCATTATGGTGGTTGGACTAAACTTTTCTATGTCCATGGAGACGAGCAGGTCTCACCACCAGACCAATTTACACGTCCGATCCGTAAAGAGGCAAGCCCGCTCACAGTAAGATCGCATGTTTTTTTAGCAATGAAATGTACTGAATGTCAGGCAAAGCAATAACATCTACATGGAGGTGGTAGGCCTTGACCAGAAAAGTTACATAGTGCAGCTTTAAATATATACAAGCATCTTATACAACATTGCGTAACAGAAGAAGAGACAAGCAGATAAATTGCTAATTACACTACTATGAAACTAATACATAAATAAGGACAGCCTTGTATGCTGCTCAGATTGTGATGTTTGGTACTAGCTTCAGTGAAGTTTGCATTGCCATTAATTTAGATATTTTGGATTCAGTCGTAACAAGAGACAGTTTAAGACCATTCTGTAAAAGTGATAATGTATTATGAACTCCAGGGCAGGAAAAAGGAAGTAAATTGGTTTATAAAGAAGTAATTTAAGGACAAATAATGTAGGATTTTTTTTTTTTTTTAAGCGCACAACCTATCCCCTCAGATATGAACTAAACATGTTTGAATGTATTATTTTAGTTATAACAATTTTAATGTCGTTTTATTTACAATCACAACCACATGTTTTGTGAATATATGCACAAAGATCAGTCTGCCTATAAGAACAACAGATGGAAATGAGATCCTTCTCTATAATCTGGCATATTTACTCAGTAGTTGTTACAGATGTTCATTAATATGCACTGTGCCTATCAAATAAATAAATCTGAAAATCATGCATTATGTAGGCATTTCTTTTTCTGCTCAGAAAAATAACATTGCAGTTTATATTTTGTCCAGATAAAGAAATAAATAAATAGGTTGACATATTCCAGATTCCCTTCCCTTTCTCCCAGCTATGATACGAAATACTGGCACAAAGACTATGTGCAGACCTGTTTCGCAAATACAGCCTTAAACATAAACATAACAGAATCAATATAATTCAACTCTACATCTTCCTAATAAGGGCTGTGCTTCTATATTGCCAGTACTTGCACGCCAGAGGGTGAAATCTGATACCTGAGTGCTAGATCAAAAATGAAAGTGTGCTTTGCTGTGAACCACCTTCTAAAATAAAATCATTAAGATGGGAAAAGGAAGTGGGGATAAGATATCTATCCCTCCTGACTTCTTAACCCTTATAAGAGCGGGTAGAAAAAAACACACAGCTGAAAGTTGCTTCAGCTCGAGCTCTCACCAGTTGCAACATGAAAGCGAAATAGCTCGATCCCATCAACTTTGAAGTGAGAGTTGTCATCTGCTCGGTGTGGCGGGGGTAAGTAAGGATTTCACATGTTAAATCTGGCTATCTCTCTGACACATGGGGGACCTGTCACGTAGAAACGGCCTGAGCAGTGACTAATGTGGCCGCTCTCCTGTCAGCGCCGGATACATGGAACTCTGCAGTGTTCGCTGAGTGTGCGTTAATACAGGAGGACACTGGGCTCTCAAACCCCATCAACAGACAGGAGCTGAGGGTAGGGAAAAGACAGGTTCATTCTGCAGTATGTCTTGTCACAATGTTTTTGAGATGTGTGTTGTTCTGTCAGTTGTGCTGTTTTGCTCTTCATAAAATGCTATATTAGTTTTCATCATAATTAAATATAAAAATATAGTGTGTGACATTGTGTTTATATTTATAATTTATAATGACACAACCATATTGGACTTAATTATAAATACATGTATTTTGCTTTGGTACACTTAACTGTCAGGGCAAAGGTTTATAATCTAACATCATTGGACAAGTGACAAAACCACGGTTTCGGCGTATCAGTAACTCTTATCAATATTGAAGGGCCATTTTTAGCAAGAAGTCACTACTTGTATGGCTTATTTTTTCTGTTGTTTTTCTCTGTGACTTGATTAGCAGTAGCACACTGTGCCATGCTTCTTTTTACTCTATATTTAAACAAAAAAACTGATTGATGTTGTGGAAAATCTTGCTTCATAATCCTATCTGAGCTGACATGTGTCTTTGAAGTTTTCTTATTTCGCATTTCTTAGCAGAAATCTGACACACACTGGCTCATATGAGTTATTTTGACAAAAACATGAAGGTAATGCCAAACAAAAGCCGCTGTGCCTGTGCCAGGGGGGACTGGGGAGAGGCTAATAGCTTCATCTGCACATTGTGTATAGATTGTGAGAAAGACAAATCACAAGGGCTTATACCAACAGCACTTCTGCAGCTGTGTAATGTAGTGTCCCTTGTTCAATGGATTTTTTTCCTGAAAAAGTCCCTGTTCTCAAAAGCTCACAGATTTCTCAGAGAGTATGACACATTTGATGGGCTCCTGTGAAAAATTCTAGGAATAAGACGTACTTCTGTAAGATCTTAAACAATAAAAGTCCAGTCGTCATGCACAGGGGTGAAGAATGATTCATGTAAAAGTCTGCGTAAATGTCTTCAGATGAATAAAACTAAATCAGTGTGGACCTAGTCAGACAAGTGCAGTGGTTTTCATGTGGATTTGAATCGGCCTAATGAGCATGACATGCACAGGCTGTTTAACTTTGTCTTGAGACATTTAATGATGTAAGAAAGTTCAGTTGAATAGAATCCTACTGGCGCAGGCTAACACTGACCCTAATGTTACCACATTCATTTTTTGAGTGATGCATAAGCTCTTCAATAAATGATCTTCGACCAGCGTTTTTGAAACGCTTTACGCATGAACACGGAAAAAAAATTCTTACGCTTTTTTGCTTCCCAGTCTGAATACTAGGTCCCTTATATTTGTCCATTATATGACTTGGACACATTGTGGTTCACTAATGACGCACGCGCAGAGAGTGCGCACGAGCGAGGAGCGGACGCGTCAGTGCGCATCTCGGTATAATAATCTGGCTGAGCAGCGTCGCTGTCTTTTCAGCACCACTCACTGGCTCCAGCCAAGCGCAGAGGCTGCGCTGGGACACCTCTCTTTCTCTCGACACAATGGAGATCTGATATTTTTATCAACACATCAAAACCAGTGAACTTGCATCAACTAAGGCAGGGGCTAATGCGCTCTGCGTTTCTTTTTACGGAGAGTAAACTGTCTAAAGTAAGGTTTGACTTTTATTAGTATATCAAACAGTAACAGTTAAGTTATTTGACGCGTGATTGATGGATGTAGCACTGAACTAATAAGTCGTATCTTTTCCCATTCTTCGCGTTTTCCGTTGCCTACAGTTGTTGAGGCGCTCAAAACGAGATCAAAGTGGTGATAACATTTTAAGGAGTACAGAGGGAACACGAAGCCACTCATTGAGAGTTCCAGTCGGACGTGGTGCGCTTCGTCGGGATGCTTATACTCTTTGGGCTTTTGTATTTGGCGAGTGGACAATTGGTGCGGACTCAAGATGCCACAGGTAGCCGTTTCGTGTGCAATGCCATTCCTCCTGGCGCGGAACCGGGCTGTGGATACGGTCAAACAGGGAACCGCATCCCGAGCAGCTCCGTGGAGGAAGAGCTTCGGAACACGATCATCCAGCTCCGGGAGACCATCCTGCAGCAGAAGGAAACTATAGTGAGCCAGCAGGGCACTATCAAAGAGCTCAACTCCAAACTGGCGCGCTGCGAGGCAGCCACAGATGACTCCCAGAGCAAGTCCCGAGGTCAGGGCTCCAGACGCAAAGACTACGGCAAGAACACGATGGGCGACCTGCCTCGGGACCCCGGCGACACCATCGACCAGCTGGGCAAGACCATGCAGAGCCTCAAGGGGCGGCTGGAGAGCCTGGAGGTAAGCGCGCTCACGTGATAGAATGAAGCGCACCATTGCAAACCAGATACATGTATGGTTCCTGCAAAATGTGGCAGCCAGGAGTCAAAGTTAAATGTAAATGTGAGCTTATCCAAATCCTGCTATAAGCAGTCATAGCGTAACTTTAGCTATTTATGTTGGTAAAAGAGGCAAAGATAAAAAGAAAGCTCAGGAGAATTTGTCCAATAAAAAGTGCTATAAAGTTTGCGAAATGCTCTAAACAGTTGGAAAAATCAAGCAGACAATGAAAGCTGATCTCTATGCTCAAATGCTGGCCAACCAAAGGACCTGGTTTTGCCCCATGCTCTCTCTGCTCTGCGCTTCCAAGCAGCAGCCATAAGCCAGCGCAGCAGATATGTGCTAAGATGTGTGAATCAGTGGGTTATGTGAGATCAAAGGGTCACTTAAAGGACCGATCACAGCGGGAAAAGCTGATATCATTAGTCATTAATGAGGACTGAGACACCAAATCTAGTCAGAGGTGATGGGAGCGTGCGTTACGCCTGTGCTGTGGGGATTCACTAAGCAACTCTGAATAATGCATGAGCCCGTGTGTATGTGTGCATACGTGTGACTGATCTGCATACGTTTTATCAGCAATTATAATGTGACTAATTCTTTGCAGCTGATAAAAGGCGTCCCTGTAAATCTCACCTAAATTAAACTGTGAATTGAATTATGTGTATCTCCTAATGCATCAGTGAGCTCTTTTGGTCTCCTGCTGCCGATTTGACGAGCATGGTAATTCCACAGAGATTATATTTACATGAATTGAGGTCACCTATAGCTACAACAGCAGCTTTATCTCCAATGCCATAGACAGAGTGGAGTACATTCTTCACCATCTGACCTCCACATGCATAAACAACTACACAGTGCTGCTTATTTCAACACAAGGTTATTTTGATAGATTTGCTGCATTGCTGCTGTAGTATATCTACTCTCTATCTTTTCTTTAAGAGCTTTTCTCGTTGATTAGGGCCTATAATACCCAGATCAAATCAGGCCTCCTCTGCATCTCCAAGGATGTATGTTATATTGCATTTTAATTGTATAGTTATTGATCTGCATATGCTTAACCTAATGATTATTGCGAAGGCTGCAGTTGCTGATAGTATGCCTGCAGGACCTCTCTCTCTCTCTCACTAATCAGAACCATCTGGACCTCACACTTGGGACATAGGGCTGTGGTCCAGGAGCTTTTAGTAAACTTGATAAGAAAGTGTGAGTTTTGAAATAGTTGTTGTAGGACCATGATCACACTAATGGTACAAAATATGTGCTCAAATTGACAAGATTTTTGCAGGCTAACAATAACTAAATATTAAATATTGTGTATTGACGACACACACACACACAATTTAGTTATTGTATTGAAGACCTATTAAAGGTGCACTATGCATTTTTTCTGGTGGGTGTCAAGTCTGCAGCCATGTTGTTAATGTTTTGTTTGGGATGTTCCACAGTAAGTAATTAAACTTGTGCATCTTGCATTTATTCAGCTGATAAGATAGATAAGTTTAATGTCTTACTGTGGAAAAGTTCATGCAAAACAATAACATCTCCACCTATAGCGTACGTTTAACCTCAAACAGGTAAAAACAGGGATGACACAGTGTCCTCCACGTTCACATACAGCACCATGCACCAGTCCTGATGTGAGCTCTGACGTCACGCAGCACCTGTCCCTTTAATACCTGACCCAGGCGTGGGGTGTTTGGACGGTCACCAATCACTGTCCTCTGCAGAGTACAGGCTGTCTTCATCTGTTACAGCTCTGTCAGAACTCTGCTCAGAAAAGAGATTGGCAACTCAAAAGTGTATATTTTACTTCAGGAGCAAGGTGGGTAGTCACAATAATTGCTTGAATAAGTAGTCAAAATAAGAGGCATTGTAATACTCAGTTACTTAATTAGCAATGTTGCATTCAACTGAAGTTTTATACATTTGAAGTAGGTTTTGAGCACATGGGATATCAATATGCATACTTCTGTCACACATCATGCTAACAATCAAGGCCGCTGGATTTGAGCCAGGTTGTAGAGTTGGTTCAATTTCCTCTCACTGGAAGGCCGTGATCACATTATTTTGCATGTACAATTTCCTGCAAGCATCTGCCGGACACACACAGAAAAATAAACATTTTTCACTTTTTAGACTGTACATAATTGGTTCGTTTTGCTGTAGGCTTGTATAACTATGTTTGTATGTTTTATCAAATAGAGAGACATTCAAGGTTTTGTTGCATGGAAACAAATGAAATGTTCACAGTGTACTCTCCAAAAACATATTTTTAAAGAGGCTTTTTTAGTAAAATCAAAAATTATTTGTTGACATTCATGAGTTTGTCATGTTTAAAAAATATATATATATATATATAATA
>JACM01041405.1:0-52899 GCA_000787095.1 Periophthalmodon schlosseri
ACCATCTTGTTATGAGACAAAAGTGCTAACAATTCTGCCACTGTGTATCCCATCCCTCAGTTTGCAATCTTCAAATGGATTATTTATAGCCTGAGCATAGTTAGAAGAATGAATCATACAGGCTCAAAGGGAATTTTAAACAGTGGCCTTGTTTTTCTTTACATGAAGTGCTAATTCTATATGTGACCATATAAAAAGTAAGTTTGATGAGTAATGTGTAGAGCAATATAGATTTAGTAAACAGATAAATGGTGGTTGTGCTTTGTTCTTGTACTGCAGAATAATTGTAAAATTCTTTCCAGATAATGAAAAAAAAAACATCCGTTGACATTTGAATTGGCATTTGAGGCTATGTTTATGCGGGCAAAATGTATAGTTATAATTTAAGAAATCAGTCTAACCTGATTACTTCATATTAGTACATAAATAGGAGACCATAATAGATTAAAACCCACAATATGCCTTAATCTGACTGCTTAATGCTAAACCAGATGAAATTATGTAAATCATGTTGGACACACTTGTAAAAACCACAGGGGGCAATCTTGAATTCATGCCCCTGTTTTTATCTACAGACTTTTCTATGAGTTAACGCAGCAGTTTCACACACAGAAGAAAAATAGATAAGTCATTTTTTAGGCAGGTCAAGTTGCTATGGAAACAATGATTTGATAAAACTGTATGAGCTCAGCCTTTGGTTTCAAATAACTTTATAAGATATCTGCAGAACATTTGCATATTCATAGAAAACAGTATGGAAGGGTTAAAGTCTAATTTTAAACCAAAATGTATTGTCAACCCCCATCAGACAAGATTTTGTATTTGTGATATGAAATATTAAGAAATATTATATTATATTATATTGAGTTGACAAAACACTATTTATAAGAGTGGATTTCCACAGGGTTCAGTTCATGAACTATTTTTGTTTTATAATTAGTAGTGTTGTTATGATACAAAAATGTTGGACTTGTTGTCAATACTAAGGAATAGACTTGATACTCAATACCGATTCCAATACCATGATGACAATAAAAAATACTTTCTTTAGACAACAGAAGATGATTTTATGATTTTCAACATTAAATCACAGTACTTTCTTTTATATTGCCATGTGGTCTTATATCTCTGTAATCCCTCAGTCGTCCAGGTAGGTTCCATAGTGGTCCATGGCTGTATACTGGTCTATGTGTCGGTAGGTTCCTAGTGGTCCATGGCTGTATACTGGTCTATGTGTCTTATACTTGTTCTGATACAGCTCAAGATCATTCTAAAGTTATTCAGGAAAGGTTCATTTCTGTCCTGTGAATGTGACTTTTTTAGTATCGATTAGTATGTGCTTTTTGAAACTTTTGACAACCCTAATACCTAGTTTGGTTGTAAAATAGTTGTATGTTTGTACAAGCTGATCATTATACATGGCACTTTTTATTTGATGAATGAAATAAATATCTTAAGGAGGAATGTTTTCAGTGTTTCTGCAGCTTATCATGGACCAACAATGAAAACAACACGGATGGGTCATGCATCAACTCGACAACGAGCTAAATTCACGGCAGCGGTTTCTTCATGACATTTTCCTTTCTGACAGTCTCTTGGAAGCTGTGCAGCCTTGTGCCAATCTTGCTAACACAAAAGAAAATGTGGCATATGTGGAAGGATAGAGCACCTGCTTAAAATAGCAGCCCAACCACCCACAAAACAGTGGAAAAGATGAGACAAGAATGGATCGGAATGAGGCACAAAAACAGTGGAGAGGAGTAGTAGCCATGAATCTGCATTGAAAAGAATTTAACCTAAAAGCTCACACGAACACAGTCCCCGGGTAGTAACACTCATATCACACCTTTCTACTTTCTCAAACTGTCACAAGATCAAACTGGTGAAAATTGCGTACTGTAGTCTATAATCATAAAAGGCTTTACTGCATAGTATTATTGCACCTGTAAAATACATAGTCAAATCAAAAGGATAATGTTCTATATTTGCTTCAAAAATCAAATTACACTGAATGTAAATGAACTAAGAACAAACAGGGTTAATCAGGTACATACAGAGGCTTGAGGTTAAAAGTTGTAAATACAAAAAGTATGTGTAGGTTGTCAGATAAGATGTGATTAAGTCTCTGTGGCAACTAAAGGACAGTTTAATCAACCAAAGATTGAAAATGCCTCTGCAACAAGTTAGACACATCTGGAGCTGCACTGATCAAACCTGGATTTCTACTAAAAGACTTTGAGGAATTTCTGCAAATCCTCTATGCAATATGCACAGATCCCTGGTGTGATGCTCAAACCAACACAGTATCCCATTTTACTGAACTAACAAACCAACTTGCACTAACTAAATGACCATACCCCATCTGTGGTCTCTGAATACCCAGCTGTTGCCATCCCATAGTGGATTCTCCTCTTTTGGTCGTCATGGCAATAGGAGTAGTATCCCTCATGAGCTATTGCCCCATTGCACCACTGCACCCAGATTATAAAATCTCTAATCCAGGATTTGGTCTATCCCACTACACAAACAGAAGTAACCCTCAGTGGGGTATCACAGCAGGAGGCAGAATGCCAAAAGAAATAAAAAGGCTGCTGTCTCCTAGTTAAATAAAACATAATTTCTTTATCTTGGAATATGTTTGATTTCTCTGCAATGGGATTCCACAAGGCTCAGTCCTTAGTCCATAATATTTGAGTTTATACCGATATATCGGCCAATACATGAACATGTGACGACAGCATGTCAGTGTTCATCATATTTTGTAATCCATAGATGGTCAGACAGGAGGTGAGAGCGAGGATGTGACCGAGCAGGGATTATAAACTTGTTGCAAATATTTCTCTCAGAAATTGCATAATCTGAACATCCAGCTGCATGCTGAGATTAGATATAGAAATACATGTGTGATGTTGCCAGCAGCATAACTGTGATGAAGGGGCAGGGGGGGTATTTTAATGGCCATGGTCCTAGCATTAAATAAATCAATATTACTGGGGTTCCACAGGGGCATGTACTTACTCCCCTGAAGTGTACTACATTTGAACCTAGGACATGGAATTTGCAAAACTGAGTCACTTTAACCTCAATTCTAAATATAAATATTGAAATATTGAGTATATCACACCATAACAATATCCTTATATTATCATTCCTCAATGTTTTTTTTTTTATTTAGTTGGAGTAAAAACAAAGCTTGTTTCTTCTAAATAAAATCCAATTATCTTCATCATAAAATGCTATTTCCAGCCACACGTCTCTAAATAATAGCCCATTATAGCTCCATTGTTCTCTGGACCTAAAAGTTATTAGACTGAAAGGTTAAGGCTGCCCTGCTCTACACAATAGACTATTAAAAATGAACAAATGGCAAATGGATTACTGCTGCACTGGGACCTATGAAGATGACACCATGTATCTCTAGCACTACTTACAAGATAGACATCAAAATACAAAGACACAAACACAATAGCGAGTATGGTTGGATTAGTAGTAATATTATGTAATTAGTTTATAGAAGGAGGTTCACAACAGCCCCAAAGGGAGAATGGATAAAGTGGAGCTAGTTGAGGAGATGGAGGGCACAGCTGGCAACACAGTGGGTGTCTGGATCCATTTGTCAGCAGTTATTCCGATGCTGGGATGAGACAATTATCCGTAATCATTCAGATAGTTATATTACTGTGAAAGCCTTCCGGGAAAACAACTGGGAGTTTGAGCACTTCCCGTTTAATTGTAAAATGCACTGTAACTGGCAAATGTTGGTTGTTAGATGTGATTCAAATAAAAATGGAAAAGGAGAGAAATGACAAGAAGCACATGGACTGGAAATAAAAACAAAAATAATCTTGTTGCTTAAAGAGCTATTAGATTAAATGAATATAAAGTGTTTCAAGAATATACGCTTACTTATCTAATGTATCAGTATCTTCATGGTCACTGAATTCCAGATTACTGTGCAGATGGAATAGTAGCTCAGTACTTTTGACTGCTCTGATATAGATGGCTAGAGGGAACGTTACACGCAGAGTTTTAAGTCTTAAAGTATTTAGTCAGTTAGGCTGGTCATAATTAAGTCACAGTGGGGCGCCAATGGCAAAAACTGTAGTTGTGTCCCTAGGAAAGACACTCCACCCACCTTGACTAGTATGAAAGTGGTTGCATGAGTGTTGGTGGTGGTCGGAGGGGCCGATGGCGCAGATTGGCAGCCTCGTTTCTCTCAGTCTACCCCAGAGCAGCTGTGGCTATAGTAGTATCTTACCACCACCAGGTATAGAGTGAATGAATAATGCACCAAAACTGTAAAGCATTCTTTGAACATTCTTTGCAACACAATTCAAACTTAGTCGTGTCTTTTACGATCAACGTCACATCAATCTTGATAACAGATTTAAACTTTGCCTTTTGCTATCAATCTCGATCATTTCATAGATAAATATTTGTATTACAGCGGCACCACTATTTGTCATTCATCAACACTTAAATAAACCACATGCCCTTTGCCTTGATTCAAAGTTAGAAAGCAGAAAGTACATAGCATGGATGATTAATGATGACTGCTTACTGTCACTGCTTCCTTGTATGAGACGGCACATTCTAAACCGGCCTTGGAGCTTTGGACCGAAAAAGTGAGTGCGCATTCACTTCAAGAGCTGTTCTGCTGCAGTGTGGACAGCAAGAAAAATCAGCCAAGAGAAGCAGTCAAGGCAGGTGTGTTACTGAATGTACCGGAAAAATGCAAAAAGCTGCCATGCATTTTACGCAAGACGCAAAGGTGCAGTGGTTGTGACGTTATTGCGGCACTGAACAAAGCATAAGCTAGGAAGAAAATCGCTAACGGTACATATTATTTGTATAGCAGAACAACGCTAACATCAGCTAAGCTCAGACTGCAAGACGTAATGATCAACTGGGATTTCAGCCAAAGAATATTGTAACTAGACTGTTTAAATACAAATTACATGCTGCAGCCATCTGAGCCCTGCAAGCAAGAGGCTGCCCTAAAATGACTCGCAAAGCAATCAATGCAATAATAAATACGTTACAGGCACATGATGTGAGGTTTAAAAGGAAGAAAATCCACTGTTTAAACCAGGCAGAGTTCTTATGAAGACAAATAAAGAAGCTGTGGCCTTGTTTTTGCAGGCAGGTACACAGAAACACCTGGACCAGCAGGCACGAGAGATGAGAGTTGTTGCACAAATACACCACTTTTTTCACAAATTATGATCAGTATAATTGTATGTTATTGAAAAAGTTGTAAATCTACATTTTAATTATGTAATTTGATTGAAAATATTATTATTATTATTTATTTTACAAAAAGGGTAAGAGTACATAATTCAAGTAAAACAAAATGTTCAACATAATTTTGAGTTTACAAACAATAATGGTTCTGGGTATAATAGGTAAAATCCTCCAGCTAAGGCAGTCCTGATCAAGCCTAGCTCAGGACCTGGAGAGGGGTCCCCAAGCGCTGCACTGCGGTCACTCACTGCAGTCGCCCACTGCTCCTGACAGGTTGCTGCAGTGGCACTGAAGGATGGGTCAAATGCAGATCTATTTCCTTTTGATTTTTTGATGAAAGGATATGAAACAATGAAGTATGAAGTGTCAAACCTACTTTAAATAATAGACTTTATAAATATTGACTAGTACAGTTTGTATCTTTAAATTGAAGCCATGGGACTCACTAATCGAAATTTTATAGCTTAGTCATATCTGCTGCATTGCAACAGAAAGCTTTCTCTCAAGGCAAATACATCCTGTTCTGAAGTGTCATTGTAAGTTGTCAAGAAAGTCTATTTTACATGATAACCTGCATTGCATTACCTATCACACCGGACAAACAGCTTAACCCATTCCATCAAAGCTTTTCCAGGGTAAGGGAAAAAATCCCTACAACATCTGTCCACCTTGCAGACCTGCACTACATGACATGAAAATCAAGACAGCTCTTCTAACACGCAGAGCATGTAAATCCTCTTTGTCTTGACCTTTGGAGAAGATGAAAGATGTGCGTGAGAGATGGGTTTAACCATCCCCACAGACTCCCTCATCCATATTATCAATATTTTGTACTACGAACATAATGTGACACAATATTGCATGTGTTTATATTTCATAAAATGTCAGATGCATGTTTAGCTAGCCTTCTGATACATAGCAGTATTAGCACTAGGGTTGATTATTTCGAAACTGGAAATAAATAAAACGGCAGTGTTGTGATGTAAATGTCGGCCATCTTGCTCAAGGGAGGAAATCCACCAAATTGAATCTATTAATCACTTTTAGATGTGTTTGTGTGGACAGAGAGGCCACGGCATAATCCATGTTATAATCTCCATCAGTCGATATTACAACGGGACCGTTTTGGCCGAGCAGGTGAAAATGGAGGATTCGGAAATGTGTTTGTGTTTTTTATGGCTTCTATAAAAACAAACAATAGCAATTACGTAGATTTTATGGGACTCATAACATTGGTATCAGCACTGAGAAAAACCTTGTATACAATTTGCTGACAAAAACAACTAGGAAATTGTAGCTGAGGTTGGATTGGATACATTACACACAATTGTATGTAACTGTACAAATACAATGATGAATGGAAGGATTAAAGAGAGGGAGAACCTGGGATGAAGATGGTTTCTGAATGGCAATCATGCTAACCACTCTGCCAGCATGTCATTTATATACCAACCTATCTTAATGGAGCAAATTCTTCCTCAAACTGGTTCAACATTTAAAGAGTAAAGTTAAAAAAAATTAAAAAAAATGCCAAGCTAAATCTGTAAAATATGATATGCTAATGCTAACAACATGACTTTACAGACGCATTTTCCCCCAATGATTATAAGTCTCACATTAAAGATTCTAAATGCTCACTGCTTAAAATATTAGGTCAAATTTACTTGTTGAATACTAAAGTGCTAATGTTGTTTGTATTAGTAAGCTTGATTAGCTACATTGCATATTCAAATGACAATATAAAACATTTGGCATAAACTTTCAGTGCAATCCCAAAACAGTGCCCAAAACAGCCCCCTTGTCCCAGTTTAAAGTCCCTTGGACACGTTTATGTATTTCGATAGCCTCCTTCCAGCGATGATGTTTGTTGTCCTCTGTCCCTATGATGTTTACTCCATCGTAAACGGGCCCACGGGGCTTTAAACCGGGGCAAGGGGGCTTTTTTACTCTCAGACACCTGGGATACTGTGCTGAAGAAGTTGGACTGCAGCCAAAACCTGTTAAAATTAGCTGACTGGACACGTCACAGCAACATCACGTGACCACTCTGAGGAAGAGCGCTTTTGAGCAGTCCGAACTGTCAGGTATGAAAACAAACTAAACCTTGGTCTGAGAAAAAAATGTATTAAAATTAACTATTAAGACCAGATGAACCGCATTGGACTAGTGCCTAGATGTGCGCACAGAGCTGCAGACTGACTTCCAGGACTCTTTGTAGAATTATGTCTGGCCCCTGCTATAAGCCATCAGTGTAAAGTCATGGAGCGTGAAACGACTACAGATTGCCAACTCAACACACAACCTGTCTGTGGGCAATAGGCAGTGTGCACCAAAGTGCAGCAGTGGGTATTGCAGGTTACTTGAGTGCGTTATGATTGCAGTCTTCCACGGTGATGGGGCTGATAGACAGTGACTGAAAGAGATTGATGAGAAACACGGCAGTCGTTTATAACACCAGTGTGTCTAGTGCATAATGACACGATGATGAAGAGATGAACAGATGACAGGGAAGATCCTTCAGGACTGAGAGGATGAGAAGAAGACAGGCGGCAGACAACGACAACAGTGGGAGGTTAGCTCACGGCTCGCTAGGTGCCGCGTTGTTTTGAGCAAGAGATTGGTAAAACTGTAATGCATTTTAGATCAGAAAACAACACCTAGGGAGAGAAGGGATGACATACGTTACCTAATATTAGTGGCTACGGTGCAGCCAATTTAAGATTGTAATCGGTCCATTTAAATTTAACATTTATTAGATTGCAATAACATATGAATAAAATCTTACTCAAATAATTAGCTAAGAATTATCTGCTGCTAGCTAGACCAGTGGTTTGAAATGATTTTGATGATGAATTTCTTTTTATTTTACCAATTGAAGTCATTATTAAGCCCATAGGCAATACTATAAGTACTTTTTAAATGCAAATCAATGAAATTACATACTCTTTTGAATTGACTGTAAATTATTATAGGGGAGCCCTGTGCGACCTTCAGATCAATAGGGGAGCTGCGGCTCTTTAGACTTTGCGAACGGCTGAGCTAGACAGTCAACAATACAAAATACACAACATTTTCTAGCTAGCAACATCATTTTTAATTATTTGAATTTGATTTTTGCAGTGCAGTCAGATTATAAGTTAATAACAGGAGTATATTAACTATATATAACTACTGTATCTCTCCAGATACTTCTATGACATTTGAGTGCTATACTTGTAATGACTGCAGAATGTCTGACTCAGCAATGCATGAGACTAAAACAAAACTGTAAATAGCTATGGTGACTCTGGTGTTGTTAGCGTAGCCGTGTCTATATCTGAAGAGGTTTTAAATGTGATCTGAGACTTTAATAACTGCAATTAACTAGTGGCAACTTTCCTGCCTTAATCATAACTGCATGGAATCTTATTTTACATACATTACGTATTTGCGTCATATACGATGATCACACTACCCTTGATTGCACCAGACTGACCAACAAGTACTCCGAAAGCAAAATGTACAGTAACTACTATAGTTACTAAAAATATGAATGAATGTTTTAATGACTTCCATTAATAAAATAGTACTTCCAGGTTTTGCAGGACATGTGCTCTTATATGCTTGACAATGGCAATGATTTGGACTTGAGCCTGTGCGGGACAAGATGACCAGGTGGGTCCACGGGTGGGAGAGCTGGTTGATGAAGGTGACATGGTGTGATGGTGGTTGGCAGTGGGTGATAGTAGGTGGCGGTGAGATGTACACTATGAGTGCCAGATAAAAGGATGCCTCTTCTGCTGGGTCCCTGTCTGTACCTTGCGCTTGCGTTCAGCCCTCTCCCTGGACCTCCTCCTCCTCTCCCGGGCTTTTTCCAGCGCCTTCTGATCCGGCGTTGGATCCATCTCTAACCGGGCTTTCTTAATGTGAGCTGCAGCGTGCGCCATGGCTGCTGTTCCTGTTACTTGTATCCCAGTTCTTCAAAATAAACAACTACCGCATTTCAAGGTTAAACTGAATGGAAGTTACTAGAGTCCTCTCCTCCACTCTGCTATCTGGCCAACTGCATCCCAAGCACGCACGGATAGGAGAAGGCATACCCAGGCAGAGGTGGGAGCTCTCAGCCAATCGGAGGGGAGAGACGAGGCGGAAGCCACACCCCTTGTATCCTGATGCAATGAGAATAAACCTGGTCTTTGATCTATATTATGCACAAGAGGATTATGAAGAAAAAAACAAGGGAGGAGGCATGGTATGACAGTCCCCGAGAGTTTTTCGTAAAAAATCAGGCAAAAGGAAGGTGCCATTGTTAAGTAAGTGAGAGGGTGGAGGAGTACAAGGATGGTACAGTCCAATAGCAGTTATTTTGGCTTGTAGTCATGGATATAGTAAGAGAGCACATGTTTACATAATGACATTCTAAAATGATCTCAGTGGTATTATAGAAATCGTTGTAATACAAACAGAGAACAACAGATTGCAAGGCTAATATCATGAAATGGATGGTTTCAATATGAGCACTGTCCATGGTGCTGGAATTAACATTGCAACTAGACAGATCTACATAGTAATTCTACTTTCAATAACAAAGTAAGTATTGCCAATTTTAATATAAAATAAAGTAATGAAAATATATAGCCTATATTTGGTTAACACTTAACAACATATTTACACAGCACAAATTGGGATAAAATGTTTTGAAATAGTCATTTTAGTTCCAAATATGTGGGATAAATTTTATTCAAAAGAACACATGTTATGGAACTGGCTCTTAAGGGCAAAAATTATATGACAAATATGTAAGTATTACATTTAAACCAATGTAATAGGCTGCCTACTTGTTTCATTGGCCATTTGTATTGTATCTGTTTTATTAGTATCTTCATCAGCACCTCTACCATTGTACACCTCATTACAAGTAAAGTCATGTCCTCTCACTAGACTTGGCCTTTCCTGCATCTATAAGAACATAAACTAATACATTACATACATACATTACATACATTCACCACATGCTAGGACTGCTTAACTATGACCCAAATTAGAATTAAAACAACAGCAATGCGTAGAATCTTTATTATCTTGTCTTCTTAATAATCAAACTCTCCTTCAAGATTGTACAAAGACATCCACTGCAGTGCTAGCCTCACCCTTTTGGATTTCTGGTCCTATGGCGCCACCTTAAGACTGCACTGAACATTGAAATCACTTTGCACTAACTTAGAATTTTGTTTAGCTTGTAATCATAGACATTGTAAATATAAGTGAATATTGTTAGCTTGATTATTGCTTTTATTAATTATTATTAATTATGCCATTGTTATAAGAGAAAGGAAGCACTGACAACATTTGGGAGAGAGGGTTTTCCTAATCGGATGGTCTTACAGTGATTAGCAGACCACCAGCTGCCTACTTGGGCTTAATACTGAGCGTAGTCTAAAGGAAAAAACTGAATAGGCCATACAAAGATATTGTGGTATCAAGAAGACACATACAATTTGACAGTATTGTTTGATAATGTGAAAATTGACATAAAAAAGTGGAAATACGTAGTTTCTTACTATATCCAATGCAAAATGTAATCAGAACAAGAACGCACTTCAGACACAACAGACTGGAATAGGGCTAGCTGAAAGTACACTAGCGATGACCTTTGAACCCATGATTAAGATCTTATTAGTGACTGTAACAGGTTCACGTGGAGAGGAGGCTGTTAAAAGGAACCGCCAGCCCAAACAAAACAACTACGCAAATACTTTACTATTTCTTATTGAGTAAAACTATACTCTCAAAATACTATGGTCCCAATAAAGACAAAAACACAATTACCTTCTGTCAATGAAAATAAATGAGAAAAAATGTGTCTTTTCTACACAAGTCTCTAGAAGTACTAAATCCTAAGGTAAACTATAGACATCCATGCCTTGTAACAGTAGTGCCCTCTAGTGGTCTTGAAAAGCAGCTGCACTTATCTGAGCAGATCATTGCATCATCAATCAGAGCAGCCATTCTCACAGAGATCCCAGTGTTGTTCAGGTGAAGACTTACCTAAAAACAAGAAAAATTGAATCAATATTAGTACAACTACAACTACAAATAGTTTTACAAAATGAAAGATTTTAACTAAAAACTTCAGCAGTCAAGTCTCTACTACACTACTAGTCCACATCTAAAACAAATAATTTTAAATTTACATCAAATAAGAGCATGGAGCAAAACAGCCATATAAATAATTAGGAATCATTCAAAATTATTCAGAATTAGGACTGCAATGATTAATCGACTAATTGTGACTAGCTGACAATAAAAAATAATAGTAGTTGTATTTTGACAATCATAATTATTATCTGGACTATACAGACTCTAAAACACACATATGACAAATAGAGTGGTAATATTCAATAAAAATGTCAAAAAATAACTATTTCTGGTATTTGGTTTCAGTTATATAACTCACACAGTCCTCCAGCCAGTATTTATATCTCTATGTCTATATCTATATCTAGTCCAAACATGTACTCAAACCACCACTCTTCATAAATGGCAACATTATTATTATTATTATTATTATTATTATTATTATTATTTTAGTATTAACCTGCACATATGAAAGCCTCATATTAAATACAACTTTTCAACTCATAATACGCAAAATCATTGTTTTATAATAAGAACAAAACTATATTGATATGGAGTATGTATTTGTTTGTCCCCTTGGCATAACCTTAGACTTGAGGGCACCAAACTCACAGCTTAGTACACACATCTTGTGTACATAATTAGCCACATCTACCCCTGGGTATGCACCACCTTGGCACAAACATAGACAAAAAGACGCCAAAACCTGCACCATCACCACCACTCTATCCCTTGGAGCCCAATCGCTTTATCCTTGGGGCATATCCTGAGACACATAGGCCCCATTAACCTGGCCCCACCCCTGTGTCTTCTTGTTAATAGCCTGGAGTGAACCATGCTAACATACGCCTCACGTCCAACCCTATCTGCTTCTATTGTCACTGTTAAGACCAATTTAAACCCAATATTTCACCCGTGACACGCACCATGGTGCATTCTAAACACTGGGGGTAGGGCGTCAACAGCCTGAGGAGAAGGGAGCATTCATCTTTACCATGACGGGGGGAGTGGAGAGGTATGGCTAAACAGGCTAGGCTAACCACATCGTCACAATATGAGACAATAAGGCGTTTATCTACTAAGGCCCCCAGGAGACAAAATGTTAAGGGCTGTCTGTCAGAAATGATGGTACTAGTGTAGTAACAATTCCCACTGATTTTGGTGGTAGACAAAGGGGGTCTGTGTTGCAGCGGGGTTACATCATAACAATGGTGACTTGGGATTACATGTAGATAATTATGGGGGAGTTTTTCAGTGATGTCAAAGGGGTTAAGTGGGGTTAACACATTTTCCTGCATGCTAATTGCTGTGTAGCGTTATTATGAGTTACATATTCCATAGTGAAGCAAATTTGGTAAGAGATGCTAGCTGAAGGAAAGTTAAATCATTCAAGGACTGTCTTATCCACTCAAGGAATTCATATGCACTCTCTTTCCTGCTCCGCCCCATCTTCATCCCAGCAGCAACACCATTAGCCACCAGCCTCTGAATCTCATCCTCTTCACCATAACCAGTGTCTAGACCAGACTCCATTTGATAGGGCAAGTACGGTAGATATTGGAAAAGTCCTGGCATTGTTAAGTAGGGCTAGGTAAGGCACACTTTATTTCCCTGTATAGGGAAACTTGTCCTCTGCATTTCACCCATTCTTCAATGACCCTGGGGCAACCTGTCAGGTGCAGTGGGCGCCATAGTGCGGAGCCCGAGGACACATCTCCAGATCTTGAGCTAGGCTTGGGCTGGACTACCTTAGCTGGAGGATATCACTGTGCATGTTTTGGCTGTGGAGTGCCCTGAGGAAACCCACACGGACACAGGGAGAAACATGCAAACTCAGCACGGAAGGGCCCGAGCCACCTGGGGGTCAAACCCAGAACCTCCTTGCTGTGAGTCAAAAGTGCTAGTCAGTGCTAGTCTGCTCAGCCACTGTCAGTATTGCACACCACCATGCTTAAAGAAGCTAAACAGCACAATATATTAAGACAACAACAAACTGCCCCTTTAAATCTCCATCTACCACCTGTACAAATCGTTCACTTCAGCGTTATCAACTCTTGTTCTTTCTATTAACCAGAGCTGACTCTCATAATAATGGTCTCTCATCACATGTCTCCATGGTAACAGGGGTGCGGGGCAGTGTCCGTGGCGACGGTGAAGCTGAGGAAGGTGGTGTGTAAAGTGTCTCAGAGGAGCTGTACTGGAGAAGTATGTCTCTGGGGCTTCATCAACTGGAGCTGCTCTCACTAATGAACCAGCTCAGAGCAGGACACCAATCACTCACACTCACACACACCACATTCATACTACAGGCAATGTGGGTGTGTTTCCTAAGGACACAACGAGCAGGAATCGAACCTCTGACAATCTGGTTGTTGACGACTGAGCCACTGTGCAAATAAAAATGCATTTACTTAATTCTTGATAGTCCACCACAAAAGACAGATAGTAAAATTGTAAAATAAAAAGAATAGGAAAAAGTACAGAGAAGAAAGCCATATATTAAGTTGAGTGACAAGCTGCACATATTTCTGTACCAACACTTATTCATCGAAATTAAAAATGACCAATCACAGTAGCTTCAAAATATTAACATCCAGAGAATAAAAATTAGAATAGTATACAGTGAGAGTAAGGGTAGCACTGTAGGGGAACACAGTCCATTTATCTGGGGCCCTCCTCAACACAAATGAGCTATTCCATAATACTCTGGAGCCATAATGAAATCATAATTCATCCTTACTCACAGTCGCACAAACCCTGGCCCACTTTTGGACGCTATGCTAATTTTCCTGTCATATGCTACATAATCTGATTGTGTATTATAATAATTACCAAGCTGTAATTTTGGGCTTATGATGACCCCCATGTTAAGTAGAGGAGCTCGAGCCTGTATCAGATTTTAATCCCAGGTGAAACGATAGAGGGGAGTCTTAAGAGGGGTATCTTCACAGTGAGCAATAGGAAAGGGAATTTAGTAAAGGCACGCTATTGAATTTAGTTTTATTCTGAGCTAATTTTATTATAGACACTCACTGAGAGACTTTCCTCCTTATATAATGTGCAAACTGGCATGTTCGCCCACAGTTTAGCAAAACAGATGGTCTACTGCAACGTCAGCAAACAAGAGTGAGCTAAACCATGGCATCACCCACAGGATTATCAACCACCTTGATGCTTGTGTCCAAACTATACAGCATTTATCACCAATATCTGTAAGTAACTATTTTTAAAAGCTAACAGAGAAACTAATGGTAATAGTTCAGTTGCCAATCACACTGTTGGGACAAGTTGACAACTTAAGTCCAAAACCATACAAATCCTTCAGTCTCTATTTCATACAGACCCTGTGTAGAGCAACATTTATTATTATTCACAAATTTGTATTTATGGCTCAATGGTACGAGCACTCACCCATAAAACTAAACATTTGTGGTTCAATCCCACCACTACATTGTTGGCAAGGCACTTTGCCCAACTTGCTTCTGCTTGAATGTGGTGGCAATTGAGTAATTTACGACGAAAGCAAATAGTCTCGAAGTCCTATATAGTTTACCAGATAGACTTTATGAGAAGCTAAATGTTATTTTAACCAAGAAAAGCTCAAATATTAGTCTACAGATAAAAAGACAGGATTCCCCAAGGCTAATCACAACTGTTCACAACCAACTATTCTTATTGCAATTCCATATTTAAGACTGCATTGCTCACCTTTGGCCTTACAATCACTTCCAATACAGAAATCTACCACACCTAGTCACAAGTCAACCTTGCGCACCATCCACCTGTTCTTACCTGTCCTGTTGCTCCCACCACCATCCTAGCGCTCATGGGTGCCCTCACATCCGCACTGACACCCAAGGGTCAAATTCACATCCGATCCGCCGCTAACTCCCCGTGTGATATGTGCGTAGATGCCAGTGCGCGATCGTCCTGGGTTGCTGCGCTAGGATTAACGTGCTGGAGGTATTAGCAAGCGCACACACATGGGCGCTAAGGGCTGGCCGTTTTCTTAGAGAGGATTATCAGGACAAAATTAGAGGAGACTTTTCTACTGACCTACAATCAGATCAGAGACACAAGGACCAACAATGGACGGTAGACAAGTGAGGCGTGTAACTGAGACTGAGGAGGACCCTTACAATTGCAATGTGATGATCTAATTAGAAGCTAATGCTAGAAGCTGGTGGTGCTAACATTTTGCTAATTAAGAATAGTATTAATGTTGCATGGATTTTTGCTTTTTAACATTTTTTACATTTAACTGTACTTTATTGTATTTTAGTACGGAGATTGTCATACTCTAGCTGGAGGAAGATTAATCATGTTCCAAAAGGATTTGCGTGCTTTATTGTAATTTGAGATTACTGTAAAAGAAAAAAAAAAGAAAAAAAAAATCAACATTACAGGCTGTGATAGTTGAGCACACAATAGCTTTGTATAATGAATGTTCACTAGATTTAAAATCATGTGTGGGCTACAGTTTCTTGACCCTTCTACAAATGGCTGCGACAACTCGAGACGTCGAAGCTAGACAAGGGTCAAAGGGGCCACAGCAAGACCAGAAATGTCTATAATCTGGATTAATAAGGGTCAACAGGAGGTTCAGTCAAATCTTAAACTACATTCTGAGATGTTGGGCAGATGTTGGACAGAAGACTAGATCTGTACAGTAACCTACCGTATATGACATAGCACAAGAGGTGTTGGAACTGTCTGTCAAAATGGCCAAAATGTCAGTTTGTGTTGCTATAGCTAAAGTAGTAGGCTAAACTAAACAAATTAAGTGTAATAATACTATTCACGTTTTGTGCACAGCATTGTGTATTACTGATCTTTTTTTTAAAGAAGATTTATATATTATATATTATGTTATATATATCTATATTAAGTAGTTTATAGTAGCCATAAAATCTCAATCTTGCATCCTCATCAAATTACATAAGCGGCACCAACCTCTGCGACCCCAGACTAAACATCAACCTTTTTTATAACTGCTCCTATATCTTCTGTATGAGGAGCGATTTAAAGGTGACATTCTAATCCTACACTGCTGCCCTGCCCTAACACATGACCTCCATGGGGTATTAAATAATGCATGCAGCCACCGGGGGGAGGTAGAGAGAATGAAGGGGGCTAACTGGGGGTGGATGTGCAATCCTTCACCACAGACTAGACCAGTGGGGGTGGGGTCTCTCATTCAGATATTACAACTGAAAAGAATCACTTGCATTTCTGCAGTTGCATTTTCTTACTAAGGGCAAAAACAATAGCAAAGTGTATCTACATTCTTTTACTGTAAACCTGTAAGTGCCGTATCGGGTTGAAGACTGGTGTCATGTCAAGCAGAATAATCTTTATTTGATGTGACACGAGTTCAAAGGTCATCTGATAGAGATACAGGCGGCAGAATGACCCAAACACTGTCAGCCAATCAGAATGCATTCCTCTAGCCATCACCTGCCTCCCCTTCTGAATTATTGTCACAAGGTGTTGATTAAAATCTCGGAACACATCTTCCTGTTTGAAATGTTATTAAGATAGACACTGATTTATGATCTATATATAATACAAAACATTATAATCACAGCAGAAATAGCATGGACTTACAATTATATGTAAATGAGAGATGCCTTGCTAACGGTGAAACTGATAAATGTTTTAAAGTCATGACATACCAAAGGCATAGTCTGTTCTAAATACAAGGCAATTCTCTGCAACAAGCACAGTGCATGTTATGTAGCAATGTACAACATTATTACGTGTTGGATGAACTGCCAAACTGGAGAAATGGACAAAGATTCAAAATTACTTTGTAAATGTTAAATCCAAATGCCTCCCAATTACTGACGTCGCTATACTACAGTAAACAATGTAATAGAAAAATGTAGGCCTATTTTGAGTTTAGCATACTCTTCAGAGCCATGTGAATCAAAGCTTCTGTGAAACTAATGATTTTGGTTTTGAAAACAAATGCATATAGATGTGTTCTCTAAAACTGAAATTACAGTGCATTGTAAAACAAACACAAAAAAATAAAAAATCCAGTAACAGACCCCAACAGAGCAGTTGTTAAGTGGTTAGACGGCAACATAAATCAAGATTATGTGGAAAATAAGACATGGCATCCATTGACCACCCATTGTTACCAATTAGATTCACAGTGACTCCTTTCTCCACAATTTTCTCCTCTGACCTTCTATTCAATTCGCTAAAACTTTGTTTGAACACTGACTAACACATCAACAAAAGAGCTCCATAACTCAAAAGACAGCACGTTCCCTTGTTTTGCTGTTTTTCCGAGTCACTTCCAAGAATGTTGGAAGAGTGGAAGAGGTTTGGTATTGCGTAACAATATGATCTTTCAGTGCATGTGAATAGACTGTCCTTTAAGCCCGGTGAGCTGTCCTCAGTGCAGACTTCCACATCTATGAAGGCCTTGTCAGTGGAAATGGCCTTTAATTCTTCACCAACCAAGCGCTTCCACTCTAACACATGCACAGGCTCTGGTATGTGAACTGGGTGCATGGCAATGTGGCCCAACACATGAAAACAGAAGTGATGTCAGTGACTTTTGGTGGGAGTTTGACCATTTGAATGAACAATGAGGACATTTCTTCAAGATGGCTCTTAAAATTCTTCGATATTTTATGCCTATTTAAAAGACTGAATGACATGACATGACTAACCTATGGATTTTGTTGTTTACCAAGCAGAAATGACAGAAAAAAATATATATACAAAAAAACTGAAAAAAGTGGCATGTTGCCCCACCCAAACTCATCAGTGCTTCTGATTTCATTACATAATATCTGTAGCTGTAGTCTTCTAATGGCCACCACACATTAATTAATTGCTATACAAGATTAAACAAAAAAAAATGCCATGACCTAACTCAGCTGCTACCATGTGTTCTGTCCTTGTTTACTTTCTTATTCACCACGCTCTTTCTTTGCCTTAATCTTCTACTTAATCCCTTGCTCCCACTCTCACAACTCCATCCTCCCTTACTCCATCTGACTGCTGTTTTTCATTTTACTCCTCCCTCTCTCCCTTTCTCTCTCCCATCTGTGTGTCTGGAGGCATGAAGGCACCTCGTCTTAATGGAACTGCACTGGTTCGAATAATCCAGTTAGCTCAGCTCCGAGAAAGGACCCATTCGGCGAGTCCCACCAACATCACCTTTTGTTTACGCTAATCCCCCACCACGTGCCCCACACGCACCGCTGTCTATGGGCAATCACTTCGGGGTGTCACTTAGCCTTCACTTCAGATGAGTGTACTCAATGACAAGATGCCTGGTTCAATCTGTGTATTTCAACTTCACCTGCCAGTTTTAGATGCTCCGGAGAAACTTGTAAACACCACTCTACACAACTTGACAAATGATAGAAAAGTGAACTCATATTTAACTAACTCTTGGCTCCTAACTTTTATAAGGCAACATCACCTAGTTTATTGCTTACAGCAAGAAGTATAGAAGGGATTACACAGAGTTGGAGCAAATGTATGAATGAAACAAGTACAAAGTCAGGCCTATGTTGTGGGTGGTATGCCAAAAAATGAGTCATGATTTTCTTGGAACCTGATTACCATTTTGATTATATCATGGTTCACGTACACTTAGCATCTTTATATTGCCTTTAAGAGGTACATGAAGTCACCGGCTTCTTCTGAAACTTCAGAAAACACGGAGACTGACCAATAGTAGTAGTGGGAAAGTGTATGAGTTGGAGGTTTAGAGCTGCATTAAACAGATAACTGGTCAAACGCAATATGTCAATTTCACCAAATAAAGCTGTTTCGCCCAACCCTTCTACATAAAAAAAAGAATGATTGAATGACGAAAAGCTGGAAATTGCAATGGCAGAGAAAAAGACTGCTTATAGTTATATTTATGGACGTAGAAGATTCTGCACAAAATGCACTCCGGTGATTAATATTTTGTAATTTCAATAAACACAGCTGAATCTACCATGCCCCAAAGCTTAATGAGACTGTTATGCACTGATGATCATGTTTCAGCACCGTCCAAAACATTTTACCACATTAAATGAAAAATCCATCTGTCTGCTTCCTCTTTGTATCAGGTATTTGCTTTCTACTTTCAATATGTGGACGTTGTCTGGAGCTCCGGTGGTATGGGGTCTCACATGAATTCCATCAAAAATGCCAGACAAAGCACTTCAGCTGTCAAAGAGGATATGAAAACTGTGCCTTGGGCTTAAGTCGAGCCTTTTGAACATTGATTCACCTGCCAAAAATCTTTAAACAGTCAGCAGCACCAGACAACCAAGAATCTATTAAATAAAAACTAGAACGCAACGATTGCTTGAACCTTGGTCCAATTAAAAGTAAGCCTCCACCACAGAAGTATACCCCAGTGAGATGCAGGAAAGGTCAGTGTTGAATCAGGAAGTCGGAGGGATGCCCGGGGAGCAGCGGGGGTCAGGGTCTCAGAGTGAAAGTGTTTTGATGCCGGGCGGGGGGTCTCTGTGGTGAGGTTTTACAATAAGGCTGGGGTCAAGCACAGACATAGGCCAACAGAAGAGAACAGACAGGCGGGAGTGGGGGCTATATTGAAGTGATGGTGAACGCCAATCACTGCTGACATTTAAGGAACTGTCAATAATGTTTTCAGCCAGTAATGTGTTCAGTTAAAGCCACAGTACGTAACTTTTTAGCCAATAAAAGTGTGTTTTTTTCATTTTGGTAGTTTTTATTGCACTGAAAAACTTGCATCCTTACTGTTAACGGGCCTGCATCTCCACAAACCTGACCTGGACGCGCCACCTACAGAATGTTACATAGTGTTGTTTTAAAATTACTAAAGTAATAAATAAATAAAATCCATTATAAATATTTCAAAAGTATGTTATAAAACTATGTGAATCAATATGTTGAGGGGAAATTGTTGTTTATATTTTTTATTATTTCAATATACCATGAACAAAACAATTTCCAGTTTGTTTATGCTTATACTTTTAAATTCAACTACATTTATAGTCTTTCTATTTCTATCTTTTTTAATTTAATTTTATTAATTTAATAAAAATTTAATTACAGGAATAATGAATAATCTTCAGTGACCACAGATTGCTGTTGTCTGGTTTTATTCTAGTCTGAAATCCTCTAGATCTTATCTTGAACTACGCTTTGATATTAACATGAGTTGTCACCTCTGCAGTCAGTCTCAAAAATTACCCAGAATGCCTTGGTTTTTGCATATGGCAATCTGCTCACTCACCATCTGTCCTCCCAGTAGAGATCGCAGGAGTCATGAAAGTTTAAAGTTCATTTGTTTTGAACACAGGAAGCCACACTGCAGATTGCTGTCATTTTCCTGATCAATTTTCCCCATGGAACGTAAACTGACCCATCCATTCTAATATGCTAACAATGCAAGCTACATATGTTTTCCAATGTAGCCATGCTATGTTATTTACCATACCTTAAAACGTTGCAGAAAAAGGGGTAATACTTTTAAGCCCATTTAGCCATCTTGTACTGTAGAAATTTCAAACCTTACTCTAAGCTGTACTGAATATAAAATGTCTATTGGCCTGCAAACAATACTGTGGGATTAATTCAAATGCACTTGTCATCATTTTGAGGGACGAAGGTCACATGGTATGTTTTTTCAATAGGGCTGGACCAAGGACCTGGCACCAATACAACTTCAAATTGGTTTGTTGGATTGTATTGGACACAATAAAAAGAGAAAGACTATAAATTTCTATTGGATATAATTTGTTGGTTATGTTCTCAGAAAATTGCAATTTCTATGACAGTTCTATAAAGGTCAATAAAGGGCAGGTGATGGTTAAAGCTAGAAGTGAGAGATGAGTGATCACCTATAGCAGAAAGATACACATTCAGCAAAAGTCAGACGATTAACAGTAGCACTAAAGGTTCAGAGAAAGGCAAGCAATATTAGTCTTGTGGGATCTGAGCCAAACGGAAGTCTTTTTCCCCACAAGATTCAATAAAGTCCACATAGACTCATTTCTTTCCATCAGCTTGCAAGAAAAAATGAAATCTTATTCAAATACCACAAACATAACTCTATACAGACATTAAAGAGTTAACTTAGCCAGCTAAAATGATCAAAACACAATGCAAAGTAATTACCACCCACTGGCTAACGCCATCGCGAGGTAATTCATAAAGTTCCTCCACGTTTTAAAGTCTATACACTTTTACCACACAGTTCTTATCTTTTCAGCACCCAAATTGCCTCCATTATGCAGTTAACCAAATTTGAAGCTAGCAGCCATCCTTTTAACATGATTCAAACTTCTTCACTCATCAGAGCCGGAGTCCTCCCATACATATGCATTATGTTAAAGGTGCACTGGGCAACTTTTCTTGCATCCATGGAGATGTTATTGCTTTTCCATAAATTTTTTGCATGGCATTAAACTTCACAGAGACAATCAGATGTCAACACCAAGCCAAGTTACAGGTCAGATCTTTTGAAAGGCAACCCTGCTCACAGTTTAAAGTTTAAAATATTTTTGATTACTATTTTTGAGCAATTAAAATGCATTCGTTTATTGAAATAAATACAAGATAGGTCATTTTAATGTCTTATTGTGGAATTTTTAAGTAATAACATCTCCATGCTGACAAGCGAGTGATGAAACGACCAAGAAAAGTTATGCAACGCGCCTTTAAATTATTTAGAGCGGTAAAACACAGAGACTTATGTGTCTAAGTGTAGTTGGAAATGCAAAAATGAGAGTAAAGTTCAAATTCCTTTCTCAATAAGTAAAAATAAACTTTATCTCTCAATGCGGAGCAGATGTACACACATTTGGCAATCTTGCATTCTATTGTCACAGTGAATTGAGTTGAGTGATTTCTAAGTATGATTGCAGTACGTAGTTGACCTGTTGACCCCAATCTACCGAAGAAACTATTATCCAAAATGGTGTCAGCTTTCCATTCCAGCTCCATTGGGAACATCACCTTTCACTTTCTCACTGACACGGCTTTCACCTCAACCTGAGCCTATAACGACCCTGCACCTGAACGCAAATAGGCTTGGATGTACATTGACAACAGGAAGACCCTTTGTCATGCGAAGAGTTGAGTTTCATGGGAGATAATGCCTGAGAATAAAGCAGTGATTTGAAAGACTTTGAAAAAACTCAATAGAGACAAAACAAAAATAACAGAGTATTTTGGTTGTAGGATTCATTCATACTTTGAGTTTCTGTGTGTAAAAGTAGAAGTAGGCCACAGGTGCCATGGCAACAAGTGAAGGAGTGGGATGTGCGAAAAGCTAAAGAGGGCAAACCTGAGCAGAGACAGAGCTGGCAGTGTATTTATAGAGAAGAGGAGGAAGGATTCAGGAACAATTGTAGAAACATACCTGAACAATAATACTTGTACCAAAGGGAAAGCAGTAGGGCACATATTTGTTCCCTAATGACAAGTTTGATTCCCACTATGCATCCTTCAGTTGTGTACTTGGGCAAGGCACTCCATGTATGAGGGATAGTGAATTCTTCCTGTCTAATAGTGTGGTCTAATAGAAGTAAGCACTTTATAAATGTGAATTCATTTATTTACCATAATACTAAGACAATGAAATTATAGTATATTAGTGCAGCATTTCGAAATGGGGTTGATTGAGAGGCTACAAAAAACAAATGTGCATTATTATTAATGTTTCAGTCCTTGGTTTGTGGAGACATTGAAATACGTCTTTGTAAATAATAGAGTTACCAAAGGCTTTTATCTGGATAGTTAAAATTTCCTCCCTAAATGAGCTAAACAAAGAATTACACAGTGCATTGTCTCGCCTTAACCCCAGCCCAAAGCTCAAATGCCTTGTCTTCTCACATCCTCAGAATCTGCATTGATCTGCGTGCCATCCCTGCTCCCCAGACATTACTAATGGATAGATTCTCTCATCAATGAATAATGCCCTGCCCTCACAAGTGTCAGAGGAGAGGAGTCCACTCACACTAGGGCCTGGATCTGCCTGTAAAACCTGTCACAGATCATCAATATGAGCCAAAGAAGATAAGGGGAGGACCAAGAAGAAGTCAAGTGGTCATTCTGTAGAGAGCAGCACCATCAGTGTGGTAGAGGCGTCGCCACTTGCTTGTCTCCATTGGATGCTATTTTGCATTCATTCAATTACAAAATTGTCTTCACTGACTTCTTACTTGGAGTTAGATCTCCACAGATCTGACCTATAACTTGGCTTGGTGGTGTCATCTGCTTGCCCCCATCGATCAAGCTTGATGCCATATGTGGAACATTCTAGGCAAATGAATAACATCTCCATGAAGGCAAGTCCATAGCAGACCCTCCACTGGAATAGTGCAAGTCTAGTCTATAAATGCATTTGTTGTAAGTTAGTTAGCACGCTTATAATGTGAATGTGTAATAGGATGCTTAAGAAAATGTGACAACAAAATCCAACTAAACAAATTAAACAGTATTTTGTAATTTTGAGGTTTCAGATCATAAGGCAATGCAACTATCAGGTGGCTAAACTATTCTATATCTGCTAATACCAAAGCAAGTGACTAGCCCTTTTTTGACATTCTCTATACCTAGACAGCTAGCCAGCTAAATTTTGGAAAAGGGACTAGCTTTGCATGATTTATCACTTAAAACTCTATTAGCTTTTTACTCATGCATCATTTAAACCTAGCTTTTCATAGTCACTTTTTAAAACTTTTTCGGGTTACAGTCCATGTTACTTCCAACCTCCATTTTAACATCACAGAAAAACAAATATTATTTGAGTAGTTTAATGTATGCCTAGATTGTGAAATATTTCTACACATATTTGTAATATTAATATACATGTTCCTATATATTTTCAATATTTTTCCTTTTAGCTTTGTAGAGATGCTAATATTACTGGCATTGGCTAACTGAGGGTGTTTAATGGAGTGGCTCACTTTGATGGATCATAATGTGTTATGGCGGCAGGGGTCCATGCACAAATGTTTCTGTATGGCATATTGACAGTAAACGCTCATTAAGCCCATTTCCATTTCTATGGTACATGCTTCAAATTTCTCCCATTTTTCTGATAAATCTAACCAAATTCACACTTTTTAAATTAAAAACTGACAGTGGAGAATTTTGAATATGTTGGCTGAGCGGGAGTTGTCGCCTCAGATGTTTTCAGCAAAAGGTTTTCTTTTTTGGCGGCAAGGCCTGGAGTCGCCATGACAACAGCTCAGTGCCATCCTAACGGACCATCTGTGTGGCTGACTGCTGTCCAGAGAGAGGGAGAGGAACAAGAGGGCAAACTTCAAAGCTTTTGGCATGTATTTGAATAGTTCATTAGAGATCCAGACAGGTGAACTCATCTAGTTATGTAACACAGAGGACTCGGAATATAAACAAAATTAACAGCGCAGTTTTTCTTAATATGCTTATCTGAAAAGTAGCTCTACCAGACATGTACTGCTGTTCAAAAATTTAAACCAATTGTGAATAAAATGTACAAAGTTCACAAACTTACTACAAATATGATTTATCTTATTCAGTTATCTCCTGTTATGTAATGTTCTTCAGTTCAACAATTACTGCTACGACTACGTTAACACGTACTATCAATACCACCACTCTAAGATAAAATAGTAGTAGCCAAACACCACAAATACCAATACTACAACTACTGAGATTACTTCTATAACTACTCCTACTACTGCTATTACTACTACTACTACTACTATTACTACTACAACTACTACTACTACTATTACTACTACTACTACTACTACTACTACTACTACTATTACTACTACTACTACTACTACTACTATTACTACTACTATTACTATTACTACTACTACTGCACCCAACTACTATACAATCAGATGTTGTCTTTAATCAAATATCTTAATCACACACTTTTGGCACTGTGTGGTCTACAAATGTATCTAGTCTAGCGTGACCACCACTACCACAACAGCCACACTACAAACCACTGGCATGTCCACTTTATCCACACTTACTCCTAGACAAATCCAACTTGACAACTCACGAGTAAGTAATTCTAGTCCCTCCGGTCAAAGGCACGTCCACCATTACTACTGACTCCAACATGCTCTGCCCTGGTTCAAATGCATGTGGGATTGTATACACTGTGTTGGTAGGAGGTACATGCTTACAGTTGTGGGTGGATGGTTGGTGAAGACAGCAGTGAAAGTGGCTCTTATTAGCCAGCTGATCAGATATGAGTCATGGGTACATTTATAGACTAACATGGGAAAGCATGGCCAACAGATTCTAAAGGCGAAATCAAGATGTTCTGAATTAAAAGCAGATACTAATCGCTACTGTTCAAAAATGTATATGAACCAAGCATTTGATGGAATGATAAAAAAAACTTCCCATTTCTAGACAATTGCTGTCATTGTGTCTAAGGTCATTAGCAGCCCTGTTCCCAATTTTTTCCATGTATTTCCCGATGTTTTCCATGTATTTGAGCAAAATTTCTCTTGCACCAGTTCAGATATATTGTATAAGTAGCTCTCGAGGTAAAAATTACTTTCTGGATTTAATTATAAAGTGTTTTATTTATTCATTTTAGTTTCAGGAAGTAGGGTTGTCAAAAGTATTGAAAATCAGATACTAATCGATACTAAAACTAGTAGGCCTATTGGAACGAGATACTCATTTGAGCAAGTATCAATACTAAAAAAGTCACATTCACATAATAGCTTAAGCATAGCATAATAGCTTTAGAATAATCTTGAGCTGTATCAGAACAAGTATAAGACCACATGGACTAGTGAGTGTATGGAACCAATCATAAAATGTTCAACAGGAATGAATGCACGCTGTAAACTTGAAACAAACAGCACCAAATCAACTATTTTACTGCAGAATTGAAGAGTGGATTTCAATGATTTACAGTCACTCCTTGGCCACCACAAACACCAAACAGCTGAGTCACAAATACAAAAAATCCCCAAAGCCACTAGGCTCTGAAACCAAATCTGTGTCCCTTGTCCCAGACAGTACTGAGAGGACACAACCTGAGACAGCCTGCGATCATCAGAAATTGACACCTGCCTCTTCATCACCACCATGACAGTGTGGTCTTCGTCACTGTGGGGAGATGGGGAGATGGTCGGGTACAGTAAGCTGCTGAAGTCATTTTGGTTCACAGTGAGAGGGGGTTTAAATCCAGCAGGGCAAGATTAAAGTGATTAGAGATTTAACGACCCAAGCACCCACTGCAGTAAGCCCAGACCAGCCAGATATCAATACTACTGTTTATAAAATGAACGTAGAAGATATTTAGAGAAGTGCATTAATTCTGGTGGTTTATTGTTTAACTATGACAAAATGAATTTATGAATTTGTATACACAACATACAGAATGAATTAGCAGATTATATAAATGCCCTGTTATTCCAGTTTTTATTTGGTTCTTAGTTGGGGGACAAGTATATATATTTATAGAGTAGTTCTAACTTGAGCAGCATTTTGACTGTAAATCCAGGAAATGAATTTGAGGAAAAAACTTTGTAAAAAATAACTGCAATACTATAGTAATATGTGTTTTTCAATTTTCTATTTTTATATAAATTATGAAAATTAAATGAAAAACCCACATCCAAACAGTGCAATCATTTCATTTTCCCATATCAATTTCAGTTAAGTCAAATTATTTCCCATATTAACAGGATTCCACAACCTAAATTTGAATTGTCCTTATCTTATACCATGCATCAAATAAATTGCATTATTCTTTACCTAAATTAAACATATTAACCCTGTATAGCAAACACAATGAGTCCTAGCACTATACCCTGAGGAACACCTTGACGTTTGAGCCCTTACATCATTGGTGTGCCTTTCTGTTTGTCCTCCACTGTGCCTGTCTAAGCATAGAGGGAGGAGGGGCTGTATCAATTATTCATTTATTGATTCAATTGCCCCCCTTCAAACCCCCCTGCCAAAAGCTTCCCCCAGTGTTTCCAACAACAGCAAATTCAGCAATAAGCGCCTTCTTTTAACCCCATTTTCTGTTTACTGCCTGGAGTGCTGCTTTTGATACACAACTGTCAGAGTGTAGAAGACTTTGATAGAGGGTGTGTGTTCAGTGAGGTTCAAATGTGACAAGCAAATCAAGTTTAATTATCAAGAATGTACAAGGAAATTGGAATCTGACAAACCATTCATCACAATATCAGACATCATGTTTTCTCAATACCATCAAACAGGGGTACAATGCTGAATTGGAATAAAAACAAATTCTACTAGGATATTTTCACATTTAAAAATAAAAATCTTGTGGGCTCAATTTGGAAGATATCAGACAATCCTCTTGAAATAGAATAGATTCCAGAATTTTTTGAAGAATTTTGGAAGCAAAAATAAGTCATTTCAATTCAATCATTACTCCAAAAAGTAAACCTAAATTTAAAGTGCTTAGCTATCTGTCTGCTTATGTAACATTGATGTTTTTTGTTTAGAAAGTTTGATTTCATAAAGCAGGTCATTTCACAGAGGAATTGTCCTTTATTAGACATTAGCAAAATTGCAATGTTTCTTATCAGAATAATTTTTAAAAATGAGATTGTGACATTTGCCATAGTAATTCTCTGTATAACTTTAAGCTATAGATGTTTAACTGTAGGATTGTAGCATTACCTTTGTTGGAATCCTGAAAAACAAAGGAACACATCAGATTCCGATTGGTGAATTAGCATAATTTATCCATTGCTTCTCATTAGCGTCCATGCCTTCAGACAAGCCTTTGGCCAGCAGACAGCAGGGAGTCTCGCTATGTGCTAATTATTGAGGTTTTCGTTCTTACTGATGTTTTTGGTCTAACAAGTCTACAATATTGGACTTACTGGAGCACAAATCTCCCTGAATACGACTTTAATGCATCTAGGCAAAGTGTGGAAATGTCCTCCATCTGTCTTAATGTCTTTGGAGCACTGCCTCGGGTCATAAAGCGAGATATGGAGATACTGAGGATGGAAGGAAGGAAGAAAAATACACAGTTGTTTCCGGGAGCTGCCTGGGAACTGTCTAATAGTAACAGTAAATCTTCTGTGGAGTTATAAATTGACAGCAAGAGTAAAATACAGCATCTGGCAACCCTGGATCCAGTTGGTTTATTCACTGCACTGCTAGTTATGAAGAAATGCAAGAAGAAACATGGACACAATCAGGGGGGAGTACAGTAATAATATTCAATTGTAATCCTATCTAAAATGTTCCTATATCACTGCACTTGATTTTCTCTTCTTGTTCCTATTGTTTACACTTGTATAGGTTGCACAAAATGAAAAATTAAATATATGATCATTGTGAATTTTATTTTTCAGGGCCACTTTAGAAATTATTGTCAAATGGTTCGCTGAAGCAAAAGCTGCAGATATGATGACAATTTTCAACATGCAAAATGCAAAAACCTTGGTTGTCAGATAGAACAACATCAAAAGCTGTTCCTCAACAGTGTTTTTTGCTAATTGCTAGTTCATAGACACTTCATTATAATTTGTGTACTACCACCCAGGTACGACATGTACCAGACCTTCATATTTTGCATAGCAATATAGTTGACCAATCAGATCCAGTCTAAGTGGTATGTTTTAGTACTTACACATTCACACAATGCCATAGCGTTGTTGGTTAGAAAATGAACAATAACAACCAATGTCGCCTTTTAAATGAAGCATGTTCAGCTGTATCTTGTTATATTTTTTTGATTTACTATAACAACCAATGTGTTACTTGTTATTGGGCTCCTGTCAATTTTGGTTTGTCTTTTGCAATCTATTTGGATACTAAATACCAACCACTATGATGTCAGTGGTATACCAACAACCTAAGTGTGACATCCATGCTGTCCGATCAGTTCAATACAAACTCCACATAGTACCCACATGTTCTGCAATGATCGTTTGTCTCGGGTGGGAAACAGAGTGCACCTGTGCCTTCGTTAAAATCTGACCCTGTCCACCGTGTTATGTTATTAAGCTTGTCTGTGTAATAAAAGCCCTCACCACACATGCTCCCTGTCCCTCAAAAATACATCACTTTATTTCAAATATGACCAAAATCTGCCTCTTAAACCTGAGCTCAGAGCGTGAGAGCACACAAAGAGGCGCGCGGAGCAGGGACCCACCCTGTCAGCAGCAGCAGCAGCCTCCTCCTACTCCAGCCTGCACTTACTACAACAACAACACAGTACACGGGAGAGCAGAGTCTGAACTGAACCAGCAACCGTCTATCAGTGCATAACAGGGCTATATGTCAAAATGTACAGTCAATAGGAAGTCAATTGGTTTTTCGAAATAATTTAGCCTGTTAGTAGTGTACAGGAAGAGTGAATGTTACAACAAAGCTGCACAATTCATTTAAATATTAATAAGACCCAAATCCCAACTAGCAGCAATGTCAAATCTGCATGTCTTTTGTATTTAAATCTTCCATTTAGTTGTCATATCTATAAATATATTGGAATTACCTTAATTAATTAAAATATACAGTGATCTCTCTTTTCCCTTTTAGATTGAGAATATGCAAACCAAATTTGCCATTGAAAGCTATAAGCCAAAACCCTGAAAAAATATAAATAATGAGAACCAAGTGAACAAATGTCTGAAAGTGTCACACACTGAAAATATTTGATAATCTGTTGCCTTAGTCTACATATTTAGCCACAACTGTGCTTCAATTAATAATTTATGTTGTCCTAATATGAAATGTCATCATTATTTTAAATTGAATGTGTCATTAATAATGCACAAGGGACAATAATTGGAAATTAGCCATGCTTTTTAATATTTTAAAGATTTTTAAATGAAAAATATTACAAATTTTGAAAAACAAGGCTAGGTCTTCATCTTCCATACCTTTTTGGGTCTCTTCCTCCTCTGCCCCAGCCCGTTGAGCCTGTCACTGGGGTCCAGCCTGAAGTGGGAGTGGCTGTCCTCACTCATTCTCTCCCCGAGTGAGACCTCCGTAGTCCTGGGTTCAAATCCAACCTCTACCCTGCTTACTCCTGGTTCTGGTGATCCCCCCAGTGAGCTCCAAAAGCAAACCGGCTTATCAAACCCTCTCGTCTTGTCCCGGGTTTGGTGTGGTCTGGCAGAGGGGAGCGAGTGGAGAACAGGCACAGGGACAGAGTGAGGGAGGTAGGGAGGGGGAGTGGTCCGGGGGGAGGGAGGAGGGACCAGCGGCGGCAGAAGAAGAGGGAGCACAATGGTGTTGCCATGGTAGCAGCTGCCTGACACCCGTGTTTATGTGGAGCGGGAGCGAGCGGAGTGGCTACCACACACGCACACATAAGGTCCTTTATGAAAACAATAAAATGTGAAGGTAGTATTTTATAGAAGCAGCCACTGGATGGCAAACATGTTCACGACCTGTCTATTTACAGTACTGTTTTTGCCCTAATGTGCACTCAGGAAGAAATTTGGCATTTTTACAGTTAAATACTAATATTTAACAACAATAAGTATCTTCCAGTAACAACTAATTTTCTTACCATCTGTCTTACATTCTAGTATTTAATTAATAATTAGGAAATAATTATTCATATTTCAACTGTATTTAATAAATGGAAAAGAAAACTGGGACAAATATTTGGCAGTTTCCTGTAAAAAAAAATCCAGCCTGCTTTACATGTACTTTATTGGATATTTTTGTGCAATAAAGAGTTATGGTAGTTTGTCTGTTTATACAAAAACAGATTATCTCATGTAAATAATAATAAATATTGATGACTATTTTCAATCAGTTTGTATTTGTTTAGGGTAGTAGTCGTATTTTGACTCTGGACTATACAGACTCTAAAACACATGCCATTTTATAACAAAGACAACGACATCAAATCAAAATGTAAAAAAAAAAAATCTGGTTGTTATCAATAATACACAATAAATATTCTCTATCCAGAAGCCTACAGTTATTATGTTTCAATAATGAAGGGGCTTTTTATTACATTGCATTTCAAGTATTTTTCTACCTTTAGTGCCCATCTGAAGGACATATCCTGTGCTCATGTTGATTCTATCCATCACAAACCTTGTTCTTCACCTCAAAGGGCAGAAGAAAAACACTGGACACAGGACCAAACATCGCTCTGTTCCAGACTGTTCTTGACCTGCCTGGAGTAAGCTGACCCTCTCATACCGGCCCACCGCCTCCCCGCTCAAGCTCCCGAGTGCACTTGCTTCTGTAGACGTTCAAAGCACACAGTTTCAACTGCCAATCACTTTATTATCAACCCACACATTGGACTAATACCATTTCACACAAATATTTTTTTAAAGAGCCTGTACCTGATTTTGTCCCATGTATTTGAGCAAAATTTGTCTTGCCTTAGAACAGATATTGTACAAGCATCTCTCAAGGTTAAAATAAGTCAGCTGTGTTCTGTCTGCATCTAATTATAAAGCACTTTGTTGTCCATAGCTCAGGAAGTGCATGTTAGTTAGCATGCTAGTTGTTTTTAGCTTTACCCTGATGGCAAAACTCAGCTCTGGTCTCTGAAAGTTGTGAAAACTTATAGCTTACAAACTCATCGCAGTGAATTATTAGGATGTTTAGAATCCATAAGGTAAGTAAAGTAACTTTGGACCACTGCATAACGCATATTTAAATTACAAAAACAAAAACACACTCAGCACTTGCACTGTTGTATCCATCTGTATTATCATTTCTACCCAGTGAATGTGTAATTCCATTTTTCTTTTTACATGGTGTATGAGAAATCTATTATGTGCACAGTGGCAGAAACAATGAGCGCTGAAGCATGAAGTAAAGTATGCGAGATATGTAGCCCTATTGGAAAAGCTATGAATAAAATACATGCTCTGGCAGCCTATACATATTTCAGGGTTAAAGATTTGAGTGTGCCGCAAATCTATTCTTTAAAAAGGTCAGTACAAACAGCTATCAGTAATATGGGACAGTGACATGTTTTGTACACTTGGAAAAAAAAAGAAAAGAAAAATATATATATATTAGTGGTTATGTATCTGCTCTTGAGGTACTGGAATAAATGGACCTTTGCCTGATAAGTCCAGAATGGTATTTTTTACACAGAGGGATATCAGTCTGGTCACCACTCCAAACATGATCATCCAATCAGATTTGTTTATTTCAGTGATGCATGCGAAACGTCCTTTGTGCTCATTGTTCAACCATGATTTTGAAGAAAATGAAATTTCTATCCCCTTAAATTAACAGAGGTTACTGCTTCGCTCATTGATTCTACAGAAATCCAGTGTTTTTCAATGATTGTGCTTATTTGCATAATCAATAAATAGAGATTTCCAATTAGTACTGCATAGTCTAAATGCCACCGCAGCACTGTGAAATCCCAAATTAAATCAGTACACACCAATGCATAGACCAGTTAAAAGTAGCTTTATATGGTTGTTCTTCAATAGAGACAGAAACCCCATGTAAAAAGCCATGTAACACATACTGCCCTTGTAAATATAGATTGAAAGGCGGAGTTGTCGAAGCATCAAAGCAGATCTTGCATTGGTCGGTTAAGCCTTCTCAAACACATTCTGGAGTCGTCCAGTCAATAAGCATGCACCCATTGAGGATTACACCCGTGACACACACAACTCTGCCTGTCCCTCTTTGTGTCTCCGGCGGGCAGCTCTCTTAGACCCGCCCTCACCCCCCCTTCACACACTGATTGGCTGTATCTTAATAAGTGCCTCGGGCGATCATCTCCAGTCCCAAACAGCAGGAGAGGCAGCATTTCATTAACAAACAACACTTCGCTATCCCACATTAGCACTGGTTCACAGCAATTGAGTATGAAGTACTACTTTAGCCAAAGATATAGATAGATAGATAGACAGATAGATAGAAGAAGATATGTTTTTAAAAAGGCAACATTGTGGAATTTATCAGTAGTAACTTAATTTACTGTAAAATTGTTCAATGCTTAAATGTATAATTGCTAACTTTAGTGGTTCAAATAAGTTGTATATTTTCACTGTACGTAAAATACAGAGACTGTTTGGTTTTACAACACAACACTTAGTTAAGCCATTTTTCCCATACAAACTGATGTCATATAAACCCAACACACCTGAAACAACAGCAAACTTGCAATAGTTAAAAGATCTAAACACAGCACTGGCAGTAATCTTTGTGATGGTGTATTGTTGTTCCAGAGCAGTAGATCACATGTGACTGGGCTGTGGGTCTGTGAGTGATTTAAGGTGAGAGGACATCTGATCAATTTCACACAGAGAAGCAGCAATACCATCACTGTGTATTTTTAGAAGAACCAAAGATGTGGACTCATAACAAACTGTATTTAAATAAAGAAAAATGAATCAAATACATTTTATTTGGAGTAATAAGTAGTGATGCATCATCAGTTGGCTGTATCAGATCAGTCTAATAGTCTATGAAATAATCTATTATGATATTATTCCACTAGAAACACGCAATATTTTCATGTGCTTTTGCTGCATTAGAAAAAAGCTACAAATTTTCTAATGCTAATGTTGACACAATTAATAGCTTCTACGAAAAAATTGATCTCGAAAATATTCACTCATTCATTGTTTCTGCCAATAAGCTGTCAATCAGTGTTACGCAATTATATATGAACACTACCAAAAAAAATCCACTCTTCCTCTAAAAACATAAAAAAGTGAGGGAAATGTAATTATCTTATTTATGTCTGTCAAGGATTCTCAATACTTTTCTTTTCCTTACTGAACCACTTTTCCGCTTATGCAACAGCAATCATGAGACCACTTATTATTTAACCGAATAAAAATTCTATCCAACACAGAGCCCTCTTTATATTTGATCAGACTGTGATGTAACTCCAAAATATATTGCTCCTAGCTGCTGATTCGCGTCTCTGATTACAGCGTAGGTAAGCACATATCAAGACTGTTTCCTCCGCCTACAAATCTTAACAACATGCTAGCTGACTTGACAGTCTAAAATGTGCAATTACTCGAACATCACAAAAAACAAGATTTAACCGTTTTCTCTTTGGTCCAGGAGAAGTCATTAAAATTTAACAGCGACAATATGTCCGTGCTAGCAACACAATAACCTGCTAATGAGGCAGTGTCAGCGCTTTCACTTCCCTGGCTCATGGTGAACATGTTGTGTCAGTGTGAATGGAAAACTTCAAGGTGAATCTGTCTGTGCGTCTCTAAATTGTGTCCTACCTCTAGTTTTGACATATGAGAAGGGAGGGAACAAATATTCTGGTGGCTTTGGTTCCCATTTTGTCCTCTTCTCAAAATCACCAAACTGCAGTGTAACATGAATAATATTGTGATACAGTGAATACAGTAGCGCAATATTATTCAAAAATGTGTTTTTTTAAATTTAATGTTTCTTTTTCAGACAATCTAAAAACTGTATTTGGCTGTATTTGCAAATATGTGCATTGTGTCATCATAGCAACTGTTGCACATTCATCCATAGACATACATGCAGTCCTCCCACCATGATCATGATGTCGCTGCAAAGTATCAATACAGAATCCAACAGTAGCTCAGTTGTGCTCAGTGTTTGTCCACTGATCCAAATGTTAGCGGTTCGAATCCCGCTCTTGACCAAACATCACTGGTAGAGCAGTCAGATCCACAGGTTGGCAAAGCAATTCCAGCTCCCACAGATGAATCGTGGTGTCCTTGGACAAGACTCTTAATCCAATGTATGCCCCCAGTATCTGTGTACACTGGTGTGTGTGTGAATGGGTGAGCGGTTCCTTGATGTAAAGTGCATTGAGTGCCTTGAAGGTGGAAAAGCGCTATATAAAAATGTGACCATTTACCAATTCTAATACAGAATCCTTACTCTGCAAAAATGCTATGTGGACGGTGAGTGTGTGAAAAATTGGAATTCCTGAGCACCTGAGACTCGAGTTTACCAGGTGCAGATTGAGTGCGTGGCTAATTTGCCTTAATGGATTTCAAATTTTCACTTGAGTGCTCAGCTATTTGAAAAAGTGCAAATATGTGAGAAGATTTCATGCAAGACATGACGATGAATTAAAAGTCTTCCTCTGAAATTCTTCACTCCATTGATTTCAGATTACTTCTGAAAATGTGTTTTGTGCAGTCAAAAGTATGGACAAAAGTGGCATCCAAGATTTCAAAATACTTGACGATGTCGGATGAAGTATGTCATTAAGTTTATTGATAAAGTCATTTTGATAAAGGCCAGGCTAGGAACAAGCTAGTAAATTAAGATAGCACTTTCTTTACACACCCCTTTAAAATACATCAACTGCACAGTAAGAGATAGGGTTAGCATAATACAGTGTACAAACCTTCTATTATTAAAAGTGCACCACCTTTTCCGGTCCGTCACCAAGGAGATGTTATCGCTTTGTCTAGAATGTTCCACACTATGGTATTAAAGTTATCTAACATGTATTCAATTATGGGTGTTTTTATTGCTCTAAACTACCTTGAAAAGCATGCATTGTTAATGTGAGTGGGGCCGCTTTTCCATTGATCTGACTTGTAACTTGCCGTGGCGACGTCTCCTGCTGGTCTCCATGGAGATAGATCCATTTAGCACCATACTGTGGATCATTCTAGGCAAAGCAATACCATTTCCATTAGACAAGCAAAACATCAGCTCTACAATAACAGTACCACATCCTCATTGGTTTAGTCGCATTCACAACACGAATCAATTACACATATTGACCAGTTTATGTGGAGCACCAGCAGCTTAACCAAGTAACCCGGGGTCCATAGTGAAACATTACACCAGTCGTACCCCTTTGGTGAAAACACAAAGGCAAAGCATGACTCCTCACTTTACGAGCTGCAGGATTCTTGAATAGAGCCATTGGCGCACTGTCACCCAAGCCGCAGTGACATTGACCCAGCCTGACGAGACATCCATTAAGATCGGACATGTGGGGAAAAGTCATGTTCCAGACACCAAGCAAGGACAAAAGAAATTCCACCGCCTAGCTCAATGCCACACACGCAGCAATGCTATCAAAGTGATTTAATGCAAAGTTTAACAAAAGGGATGCTACCATGGATTAGCAAGTGGCATTTTGTGTAAGTTGAAAGCATGTTGGAGATCTACATTAGAGCTGAATAATTTTGGAAGTACCCGTATTTTCCGACTATAAGTCGCACTTTTTTTCATAGTTTGGCCGGGGGTGCGACTTATACTCAGATGAGATTTATATGAGAAATATGTTTTTTTCTTCATTATTATGCATTTTTTGGCAGTGCGACTTATACTCCAGTTATGCATTTTTGGCAGTGCGACTTATACTCCAGTGCGACTTATACTCCAGAAAATACGGTAAGTACAAATTTTTTTTTTTTTTTTCAATTTTTATGATTATAAAATTAAAGGTGCGCTATGTAACTTTTCTGGTCTGCCACCTGGTTATCTTCATGGAGATATTACTGGTTTTCATTTTCTTCCGCTTTTCCAGGGCCGGGTCGCGGGGGCAGCAGTCTAAGCAAGGACTCCCAGACTTCCCTCACCCCAGACACGTCCTCCAGCTCCTCTGGTGGGACCCCAAGGCGTTCCCAGGCCAGCCAAGAGACATAGTCCCTCCAGCGTGTCCTGGGTCCCCCTCCCCCCCATCACCCCCGGAAAGTTCTACAATATCATATTAAACTTATCTAACTTCCATTTATTCATTACAGGTGTTTTTATTGCTTAGTGTGAGTGGGATTGCCTCTCCACATATATGACCTGTAACTTGTCTCCTCGATCATATGTACGTTTAATGCTGGGCTGTGAAACATTCCAAGCAAAACAATAGCATATCCATGGAGACAAGCAGGTGGCAGACCCTCCACCTCAGTCTCTCTCCTCTTCATCATCAATGTAAATAGGTCTGTAGTGGTAAGTAGCAGATTTAAGAGTAGTCTTAAGTAGATCGTCTCACGATATCTCCTGAAAAGACCATGTTCGGCACAATTGTGGATTACCTGGATTAAGGGAAGAGGGTAGTGACATTAATCTTTCATGGCTTAAATTGCCTTCACCAAGCACCTACACTTTGAGATAGCAGCTGTTGTCTTAACCTCATTTAACTGTAACTTTCTGTTTAAGTTCCCAATGCACCAACAAAGGGCAGGTCCTTGTGCCCTTTGCTGAATTGTGGTGTTTTGTCAGCTCAGAAATCAAGGCTGAAATGACGACTAACCCTGCACTCAAACAGGAATTTGTGGTTAGGGGAAATATGGAGAATTCTAATCACATTTTTGCTACTCCCCAATAATGACGCTTTCTAACAAATAAATAAAGACTGTTTTAGTGATTTTGCTAAAACCAAACCATCCAACAAAGAAAACACCACTTCTCTAACAATATTAACATCAAAACCAATATGCTCAAAATTAGGTGGGACAGTGACTAAGGGCCAAGCATTCTCGCCACACAGCAAGAAGGTCCCAGGTTTGACTTCCGACAGGCATCATGAGGCTGCTCTGCATTCTTCTGGGTGGGTTTTTCCAGTTACTCCCATTTTCCTCCACCAATCCAAAAGGCAAAATACACTGGCTAAGGTGGTCGCTGGTTTAAGATCTGGAGATGGGTCCCTGGGTGTAGGATGGGTCAAATGCAGATGACAAGTAAACTGTTAACCTTAATGTACTCAAGTGATAGTGCACACTCTAGTCATTCAGCCTAGCATACAGGTGTCAGGCTAATCTCAATTGGAGCACATTGAATCAAAATAATGTGGATCTGCATTTTAAAGCCCCTGTGTCTTTGTAGAGGCTCCAGAAAGAGCCACGTGCCCTGTCAGCTGGCCGCCTGCCTGCCACCATCGCGGGGGGAACGGAGGGGGTATGTGGACAAGCGCCAACCCCTGAATCTTTCATGAGGAGATGAGAGGAGAGAGAGGGGCTGCCGAAAGGGCGGGTGGGGGTCCGAGGAAGGGGGGACACATTGGACTAGCGAGGGACAGGCTGGCAGCGCTTACCAAAATGTGACAGAGTTTTCATTTCCAAGCACTTTTGCGTAGGCCAAAAGCAGACTCTAATCCTGCACTTGTGGTCTAGCAGCAGAGACACATTCACAGAAGAATGGAGGTATTTAAGAACAAATCTGCTTCAAAGAGACGAGGTCCTCTTTCACCGCGCTACTATCACACACGTAATCCTCTTCTTGTTCGGCTAATCTTTTGTGCTTAGTCGTGTCTAGTTAAAGGATTATATTTGGCAAACATTTTTCACAACTCCAGAAACTTGTTAAATAAAGAGCGTTTAAATTTTTACGTTTTGAAAGAGTATTGAACCGTGTGCATATATTCAGTCTTCATCCAGCAAAATGCAAAACTAGCATGACCAGCTGGCATAAACCTTTCAAATGAGTTATTTATTTGAATAATATGTAGTAATGCGCAAGTGTTTTATATCACCATCAGTGTGTCATACAGCTCGGGATACAGCTCATAGAGTTTTCAGTGAGCCTAATGTTAAAACAATGGAGACTTTGAGCTACATACATACTGAACTCAGCGTTCATTCAAATCTTTTAATGTTGTTTGGCAAATATATCCCTATGAGAGTTTAGCACTACTGCCACAAACATGGCGGATGTCCATGGTAACGGCTGTTTTTTGACGTTCCATCACAAACTCTATTACAGCCAGATATATGCTCAAGTTTGCAAGATTTTAAATATATATAATTTATATTGCAACCGACCAGCATGCGTAAAGAGTTCACACCCTTCACTTAAAGTTTAGAACACAACCTTGACCTTGGGATATTCAACAGTATAACTTTAAATTGCTCATTTTTAGTGGATTAACTTTAACTTTAACTCGAGCATTATTACGATTCCAGTTTACTGTTCAACTGTATATCAGTAACTTCACAATTTTGTCTGAACTAAAACCAAGACAAACTGATAATCATATTAACAATACAAACATTTCTACCTGAACTATTGTGCAATAAGTAGTGTATTGTATTGTTTCTCTGTATAATCAAATAGACGGATCTAACACGGCTAATGGCAGCCGCTAATAAGCAGGCTAGTGTTGATAATAAAAAACAGCAGTGAAGAGGCATTGATTGAGCTAATGCTAACGGTCCCGCCCACAGAATGACAGTGTTAAATGTGATGTAGCAGCTTGGAGTAATGACCAAATACCCATCGACCAATGTTATTATGGATAAGGACAAAGTCATGTCTTCAATCACCTGTATTGATTTTCATTAGCAATGCTGCAAACACGACATTGACAAGAAACAAGTGGGCTCATTGTCAACTCATCCTCTTATCAGAAAACTTGGTAATTTTAGTGATTTCATAATGCATTTTTGTGGGGAAAAAAATATTTAACTTCTGTGTCCTCAAATGTACTATTTCTAAGTGGCAAAGTTTGGGTGTGATCGAGCGTAAAGAAAACACAATCTTGTTCCTGACTGCTTCGTGTTGGCCACTGACCCATAACCTCCTCTATGTTTTAAAAAAGTAATTTGGTCTAGTCTTTCAGAACAGTCTGGGAAGTACCAAAAAATGAACCAATTCCAGAAGCAAGCCGGGAAAAGGCAAAAACAAAAAGGTCACTATGAGTATGTTTAATATTATTAGGATTACATAGGAATGATTGTAAAAAAAAAAAAAAGGTGTCAAATTTAGAAGGTCTTGGGTCTGATGTCGATGAACTAAAAACATACACAGTCCTGCAACTAGGTACACTTGACCAAGATCCAGATGATGATCCAGAGAAGGGTCCAAATGGTCGGGGGCCTTTGTTGCATTGAAGGATGAGTCAAAAGCAAAGGTCAAATTTTAAGTAAGATCTGAAAGTCTGAAGAGAACTTTTGGTGCAAGATTATGTTAAAGAAGAGAACACTTTTTTGTGGTATTTAGTATTGAACTATAATATATGTAGATGATCATTTACATTTTGTTCATTGTAAAATGTCAATATTCATCTAATTTTCTGAGCACTCAAGCAAGAATCAACTCTGAGTAAGTTAATGATGAGGGACAAGCATCGTAACATCTTTAAAAACTCATAAGTCGATTTTTGCATAATATGTCTCCTTTAATGAAAATAGATGTTCCCAAATTTGGAATGAGGTCAGAGTTGGGGAACAGATTTTTCATATACTAAATTATTCTTCACAGATCTATCTTTGCCATCTTCTCCTCGAGGTATCAGTGCATCTCTGTCATGGATGTTCTCCTCCAAAACACTGCATTAGGTTTTGAAACTGTCACTTGTCAACAACATCAATAGAAAACATTGTATTTTCACAAAATGTTTCTAAATTGTGTAATTCATTTGAGTTATTATGAATATATTTTTATGGGGACTTTTTGTCACACAGGAGGACTAACCACTCTGCCACTTCATACCTCCATTTTTGGTAAAATATAGCCTACTTTTTACATTTTAATTTAAGAAAATAACTTACAATACACATTCACCAAAACCAGCTCATCAAAAATCTTACCTATGATACAAAACAATATTTTAAAATATAAATGCTTTTTCAATTATGCAATAAGTTACACGACTGTACTAGCCTATGTGACGTTTGGCTGAGCCACTTCCTCTCTACTTCCCCTCGGAAACAGTGTTGCTATAGTAATCGTATCCAAGCGAGTCGCCATGACAACCGGAGAGATGCGTCTGATGCCACAATGTCATGTTCTGTTTGATATGAGCAGATCAAACATGGACTGAAAATGAAGCAACAGAAGAGCAAGAAAATGAGAAATGTACAAATGCAAAGGTGTTCCCTGAAGGCAGCATCGCAGTCTGTGAATCGTAGAGCTGTAATAATGAGCTGTCAGGAGCATAGGAAGTGGGCCAGCACCTGTTTCACATGCGGCCCAGAATAGGACGAAGATGCTGATGTTGTTTTTTCTGTGTTCAGTTCAATTAATATGAAAATGCAATGTAAGGTAGGGCTAAACGATTTGGGAAAAATATCAAATTGCTATTTTTCTGACAAGCATTGGGATTAGATTTGCGACTGTTGTTTTAATAATAGGATTCTGTTCACATTTTAAATATGTCCAGAAGAACTGACAAAAAGATTAAAATATGAACTGACAAACTAATACAAGAATCACATTTCAGAACATGTTTGTAGAGATGCAAACTTCACAATTAGCTATTTTTATGCAGAATAAGAAACTATATATTTATTTATTTTTTTGTAGAGGAAATGATGGTGCTTCAAAAATTGCAGTCTTTGCGATTTGCTAATTGTGTCAATTCAAATAGTGCTTTCGATTCAATTCCGATCTGATTTCGATCCGATATCAGTTCGATTTCAATGAGTTTGATTCGATTTCCATTAATCTTGCAACCATATTGCAAGGTAACTACAGAGTTTAACCGGATAATAATTTCATGTTCGAACACATTTGCAAATTTTGAAATCAGATATGTATTTTAACATTGTCAATTATTTTGGATTAATGTGAAAATACTACCAGTTTGAGGACAGAACATTGTTGAGTAATGCAGTACAAAATTGCAGATACAGAATATACCCTAAACTTCAGATGAATTATCAATTATCAATTTAATTATCAATTAAAATCTATTAACACACACTTTGCAAAAATGATGCAAGAAATCAAGTTGTTTTTCATCATAAGACATTTAAAAATCTATTAATACACACTTTGCAAAAATGATGCAACTGAAAGAAATCAAGTTGTTTTTCATCATAAGACATTTTCTGAACAAATCCTAACAACAAATAACTGCTGCCAGGTTTGCAACTTCAGACTAAATATTGTAATTTTACAGGTCTCTATTTTGTTGTTCAGAATCAGACCCAAGCACAAGGAATAATATGCATATGCTCACTTTTCATATTTGTACCAACTTTGATTTATAAGAAGTGACATCTTGCTTTCTGGAACTAAACACTAAATCAACTTTTTTTTTAATTCAAATTGTGCATATGATGTTTTAATAGCATTGTGTTGCCTCCAGCGCCCACAGCGATTTCAAGTACTTGATGACATCACGCAAGACTGCCCTGATTACAGCCAGGCGTTTCTGATTATAAACACCTGGCTGCAGAGGTAGAGTTTGAAATCTTGATACCAGTTAGACCAATAACACTGTTCCTGTTCGTGAAAGTCTTAGGCAGTTGCTTCCATATGGTTCTCATTCAACAACATGCCTAGATGGACCAAATGAGATGACACGCCTGGTTGATACTTTATGGTACTATAAAAATGCTTATTTAAATGCAAAGACTTTTTCAGTTAACCAATGGGTAATAATGTAGGACAAATATACTAGAAATATACTAGAAAGCATACGAACTCAAAACAAGTTATATTTTTATTAACCAATATATATATTTTTTTATCCACTTACAGTGCAGTCAGCCTGTTAAGCACAAGAAAAGCTGCTCTGTCAACCCATGACACAGGAGGAAACCTTGTCCTGTCCAGTCTCCAAGGAAACCCCTATCTCTGTGTCTGTCTGTTGTCACAGTAACAGGGCAAAGGAAAACATAGCGACGGAGACGAGGGTCAAGAGCATCAAGAGCAAGGGCTGATGGGTGGATGATGAAAAGGGGCGGGACTTCATGTGTGTGGAGTTCAAGGCCATTGGAGATTCAAGGACTGAGGAGCGGTACATAAATCATCAAAATATATTGGATTTGCATACAGTTTGGTAGCACTGTTCCCCTTTTACATTGCCCCTCCAGAGTCTTAATATTTCAGAACCTGCTCCCCTCCCTTGTCCCAGTGCAGTTTAGGCCCTTTCCAGCTGCAAACCTCCTGGCCTACTTTTACGTGACTTATTTCAATGAAGCCAAGTCGGGACAAGGACAAGAAATACTGGGTCAGTGGTTTTCCTACAAAAGCACATCCAAATGGGGATTACTGCTTAGAGGTACAATGAAAGCACCACAGTTGTTTTGATAATAAAAGATACATGCTTTAAAGGCTGCTTTTTGATTGCTTGTTATAGATAGATTATAAAAGAAAAAAGTAGTGCAAATAATTTAGTAATACACAATGTAATCTGTATTTTAATAGTAGAAAAAACAAAACAAAAAAATGATATACTGGAAAAGTCTTGATCCAAATTGTGCATATGGTGTTTTAATAGCATTGTTTACTGTTCCTAGTGTTTTTTTGGGGGGCAATTTTAGCGCATACTAAAAAAAAAAAAAAATGTCAAAAATTAGTGTGCTGCCTCCAGTGCCCACAGCAATTTCAAGTAGTTGGTGACATCACGCAAGACTGCCCTGATTACATCCAGGTGTTTCTGATTACAAACACTTGGCTGCTCTTGTGAAGTCTGAAATATTGTCCTGATTCAACAACATGTCAGATTGGATAAAAACTAGTGCCACAAGCAGTTGCTTCCATATGGTTCTCATTCAACAACATGCCTAAAAAGTGATATTTTGATATAATGCAAAAGGCTTGATACTCATTCTGATTTCGATACTAATTTAGACAATAGAATGTGATTTTCAACACAAATAATGTTACTATGTGGTTATTGAGCCTCTTGGAATTGCAATCAGGAACAGTCCTTGTCTTCGCCCTGTTCACCTGGGGAACATGGATCATTTATCTCGCTTTACGTAGACGATGTTATTCTTTATTTATCTCAACCAGAACAATGTCTCCCCGCTTTGCTTGATCCGGTGAAATCATTTGGTAAAATTTTGGGCTATATAATTAATTAGCAAAAAGTGAATTTATGGTGCTGGGCGCAACCCTCAATGCTGACTTCGTGCAGACTCTGCCTTTTAAACTGACAACTGACAAATTAAAATATCTTGGTGTTATATTGTCAAAAATAACTCAAATTGATTCTAAAATTGAACTTTCTTGAAAAAGTAAATTAAAACAAGACCGTGAGAAATGGAGGGTCTTTTTCTATGGTAGGTCATAAATGCCATCCCTAAATTCTTGTACATTTATCACATTTTACCAATTTTTTTAGTAAGCATTTTTTAAGACTATAGACTCAATAGTTCTGCCTTTTATCTGGGGCTATAGCAATCTATCAATATCAAATATGAAAAGTTCATTTGTGTAAGCCCAAAATGAACAGTGGCCTTGGTCTGCCTAATTTCCAACACTATATTAAAAAATGTAATAAAAATATGTGGTCTGCTCTGTGGTATAACTATGTGGTCTTAGTTCTGACATTTCCCTGTGTATTTTTTATTATGCTTTTGTTACTAAATTTCTATCATCGGGGCCACATCAATGAGTAGCATTGATTTTGGTCCCTACATTGCTTCATTTGAGTTGGCCTCTAGCTCCATCGTGTGGTGTGAAAGGAAAACTGCTTGCCATATATCCTCCTACAAATCTATACTACAACGGTAATCACATCTGATCAATATATTCCCCACAAACTGACAACATACTTCTCTAGCATTGATCTATGTGTCCTCTGTGACCTCACATGACCTTGTTCAACCTCTCTCCCTCTCTCTCTCCTCCTCTTCCTCCTCTCTCTTTCTCCTCTCCCTCTCTCTCTGAGTAGATTATTCCTGGCAGTAGCAACATGGCTGAAGGTGTCCGGAGCAGATGCCTGACAGTGGGCCAGGGGTAAAGATAGCAGAGCGTGACCCACATCAGCTGATCTGGAGTCAGCTTACACCGTCCGGCGCTACGCACTTCATAAAATGTCTAGTCTAGAATAGTCCGCTACACATGCTAGACAAGTCAACAATAGACTAGCTGGAAAATGACAATGTGTCTACTTTGGAAAGTTTTGGTCATTTAAAGGTGCCCTATGTAACTTTTCTGCTTGTCTTCATCGTGAAAATATTATTGTTTTAATTAGAATATTTCTATCTTTATGTAAACAAGCAGGTGACCTTACCAGACCAAATTACAGATCAGATCTGTGGAGAGTCGACCTCGCTCATAGTAAGAATGCATGATTTTTGGAAGTTTTTGAACAACTGTGGGCCTGTAATGAAATAAATGCTAGATATAAACTTTTAATGTCACCTGAGGAACATTACTGGCAGAGCAATAACATTTTCACAAAGATAAGTAGGTGGTGAACCCCCCAACAGAAAAGTTGCATAATGCCTCTTTAAAAACAACGTATAAAGAATCAAACTGTTGCATGGTATGTAAATAGTAAATGGTCTCAGGTCTTAGGAGCCCATAATGAGACTTCTATTTCCCTGTTACTTTCTGTTAAAGGGGGGCCCATGTAGGCTTTCTTGTACTGGGCCCCCAAAATTCTGTTGACAGGCCTGATTGCCACACATATGAGCATATTCATTCACAATAATCAAATAAACATCTTGTATTTTCCTCTGTTCTACAATAGCAGAAAAATGCTCTCCTTAAAGTGACAGGTTAGACTACTCATTTCTCTAAAACAAAGTTAACATGATTATATATAAGCTTTTACTAAAAATCTTGCCTAGTTTTTTCTAGTTTTGTAATTTTGGTGACATTTATAACTTTACTTCCTGGTTGGGTACGGTGAGCAGATGTGACATATGTCGAGGTATGTTACCTAGCAACCATAATGTTAACAAGGGCCTAAGGTTTAAATTACATGATTTGATAGATAAAAATAGGCTAAATGACAACACCATTATAAATCAATGTTTAAACTGACAAAAACATGACGTGACGTAAATTGTCTCACTGCAGCAACTTTTTGTTTTCTTCTCAAAGTTCCACTGATGTAAAACTATGATAAATGTTCACCACAGGTACTATCCCACCAAATCAAGTAATAATTAGAAAAATATATTCATCTGTCAAATGCTCTTTAAGCAGCCATATTTTCATATGTAATCAGCTGGATGGTGAGGATTAATAAACAAAATAAAATCACAGACATAAACTATAGTAAATCCTTCTGAAATTACATAAGAGCACTGATATATAATTAATGAGTCCATAGTAAACAGCAACACCACACTGCCCCCTACTGTCTCCTGCTGTTTTGCAGGATAATAACCATCACAGTATTAATTATGGATTTTATGAGCAAATATAGACTGATGATGGCTTGCAGAGGACATACATAAACCATGAATGCTCCACTCCAGTCACCCGTGAATTACCCACAATGCACCACACCACAATCAATCAGACTCATAAAACAGCAATAACAGAATCAAGCTAACATTTAATATTATCAATATTATTAAGTCTAGACTTAGCTATGTTAACAAACTCGCTACATGTGATTGCAATGGTACATTTTAAATGACTGTGTATTGACTTTAGTTACTCAGTGAACATGTCTTACAGTGACTAGTACCAGCAGCAAAATGACGCATGTCATAAATGAAAATTATTGCGTATCTCTATGTATCTAACCCAAAGTGCACTCAATAATGTGTTTATATAAAGACAGATTCAACCTCTGAATCATCATGAGTTTAATCTGTCTTTTTACATATAAATACCAAAAAATACAGGCCCTCATTCACTATCAACTCCTTTCTTCTGTTGTCTCATATATATCCTTTTAATCTACGTAAAATTATCGACTAATCAAAATCAAATAATCGACTAAAGGCCTACAGCGATACTACTATCCTTATACTAGTTGAAGATGTGTTGAGATATGGGTGTGTTCATATTTGGCTAAACCTGGAACAAAACCAGGACTAATCCAGGACTAGTACAGGGTCAAACCAAGTCTACAACAAAACTAAACTGGGATCTAACCATGGCCTAACCACAACATGTGTAATATTTCCAGTAACATGTTATAAAGCAAAATATACAGAGAGCATTTGTGATAGAGACAGACCAGAGCCTTCCCATCAAAACATTATGATTCTGTGTTTCAATCTCCAGAGCTCCACTAATGACTTTAGTATAGGTCAAACCAGGACAGAGCTCTTGATATCTATAAAACAACCATCAGAAAACACTGAGGTACCAGCAGCAATCCACGATGAGAAAGTATAGTTACCCTCAGCGAGGAGGCACATCGGCGCAGCACAGCACTTACCTGCAACACACAGAGATAGGCTTTGTTAGAACTAGGATTCAAATCAGACTTCAATAAAAATTAAACTGTTATTATAATTTTAATGCATTCTCAATAATAATTTAGAACCATTTTATATTTTAATAATAAATATGTAATAGAATGATTGAAAGGCGCCACTGGAAAAAACATGGCATTTAAATACAATGTTAGTTAGATTCAGTGCAAATTCAGTACATATTTGAATTATTAAAGGTCCTATATTATGCAGTATGGACTCTTGTGAGCTTTAAACCATGTTAGAATGCTGTTACCTGATCAAAAACACAGCTGTATTTTGTGTTTTATTTCATTCATAAACGTTTGAGTAATCCTGGATTATTGCCTACATCCCCAAAGCTCTGTTCCACCTTGTGTCATGAAGCGGTAATTTTACCTTTTGTTTAGTAGAGACTGTCAATTTGGGGGTGAAATTATCCAAATGATTCTAGTGAAGGTGTACAAAGTTTAAAAACACAGTGGAGCACTTCCTGTATTACCACATGACATCAGAAGGTGGAACAGAATGTTTTCTATTTGTGAGAAAAACTCAGTCTAAATATGCAAGATTTGTTCTTAAACATATATGAATGAAACAAAGCACAACTCTGGGTATGCAACATTATAACATACATCAGAAAATAGCGTAAAATAGGCCCTTTAAGTACAAGGATCTTAATATAGATACATTTTGAGGAACTATTGTTTTTGGCAAATAAATACATAGTATATGGAATATGAAGAAAAAAAATATTGCTGACTCTATAGACTATATCTTAAATAAAATCTTAAACAAATAAAGATATAAAGACACACTACCAGTAAAAACTTTGGACAAACCTACTCATTCATTTTTTTTTTATATTTAGGGCCCGAGCATGAATGTGTGAGGAGGGTGAGTCAGCGACTTGCTATTGTATTTGTACAATTTTGAGGAAAATCACAAAAATCATGCAGTAAACAATAATGTATAGACAATTAAGTGGTGTCAAATGTTAGAGTTTATCAAGCTCTAATTTTGAGTGAAGATTCCGAGAAAAAATATTGAAAGACGGCTCAGTAGCACCACCTCAAAAATCGATTTACATTGCCCCAGTGGGAGCCCGGCCCACAAAAATGTCATTGGAAACAAATGAAACTTAGCATCAAAAATAGGTCATGTCAGGACATGTAAAAAATTATATTATGACCACGCCCTAAACCCTACAAGATGTAGGTGTCAGCCATATGGGATCAAACCCGGGATTGACAAAATCACTCATCATAATCTTTTGACATCTCCTCCAACAGTTTTCATCAAAAACACTTCAAACTTGGCCAAAAGTCGCAAAACCCATGTCCAATAAAAGGTTATCAATTACATTTTAAATAAAATGTTGGATGTGGCCATGATGATTTTTCAACAAATTGTCGATTTCTAGAAAAAAAAATTTAAATCTATCTTTCACAAACAAGGCTCTATCTTTTAAGATGGCTCTATGGCGCCCCTTCAAATTTTTTGTCATGAAAGAATTTACAGTGAGGCTCTTGATGCATCATTCTAACTTTTATTATTAATCCTTTCTGTCAAGTAAATCGCTCCTGAGATAAAAGAAAAAAAGCTAAATCTTGAAAATAGGCATAAAATTAGAGATCAACTCAAATTGTATTTACAAGAATCTGTGTTGCAGGATGGCTCAGTTGCACCTCCTGGAAAATTAAAATTCATTATGAGTAAGGAGGGGACGAGCTTATTTTTTCACTGTGGGCACATTAAACTTACTTAAAGGTACACAGAGTATCCAGAGACAGACAAAAATGTATATTATGGTCCCACTCTAAACCACACAGAACGTCGGCCATATTGGGTCAAACTTGAGAATTCTAGACCTCATACTTTAACAAAATTGTCCTAGGGCTGTATATCTAACGGGCTTCAAACTGAGGCAACATAATCAGAACATATCTGGGATCAAAAGTTGTTAAAAGAATTTACAGTCTCAGGGTGTGATCATAACAAGCACAAAATCCTGGTAAGTTTTGCAAACATTATCCTATTTAAACAGACCTAAAGTAGCGTTTGTGTATTTTGATGACCTGAATATAATGATATGTGAATTAAACTTGAAAATAGCTCTCCAGCACCCCTGCAAAGTTAAAATGGGGCCAAAACGTTTATGTCCAATGCGACTATTTTTTTTTTAAATCACATATCAAGCCAGGGTTGACAGAAAGCCCTCCCACTGAAACACACCCTTCCGTGGTTGCAAGGGTTGCGAGGGCCCGTTATCACTGCTTGCAGTTTAATGAGTTCTATTGAATTTACACAGTTACTATGACTCCAATACATTACTAACAGATGTGTGTAATGTGTAATTGTACTGGGGAATATTGCATAGTAGTAGCGATCAATTCGCAGTGCTACATCAGATGTGCACCTGACACAGATGACCGGAATTTATTTATACATTCTTGCTCCATCTACTTAATAGGCCTTGGAGGGGCAGGCATTTTGACATATTTTCCACACCCTGATTTGTAGTTTTTAGAGACCTTGCATTGTATTGTAAAGAATACAAGGTTAGCCCTGTTCCTCAAATATGGAATGCAACTTGTATCCTAGAAACAGTCACCAGGGCCGGTAACCATGAGAAGCACTTTGAATTGTTCTAAAAACTATGGGAAACCTGGAAACTCAGATATGAACAGCAGCAGCAGGAGTTTGCTAAGGCCGCTCAGGAGTGGAGGTCAAGGGAGCAGCTCCTGTTGAAACTGCTGAAAGAGAGGGAAAAACCTCGTGTCTACATTGACATTGAAGAAAGTTTCCACACCTCAGTTCTGGAGCCAAGAATCACTCACCTCAACCACCAGGTGACTCAAATTGAACTTGGCACAGCAGCCGACTGTTTGACTGGGGATAACTTCTACCGCAGTGTTGTCACCATCACTGTAGAGAAGTATACCCCACTAGAGGAGGAAGAGACAACGGTGGCAGAAGTACAAAAGGTCCAGGAGACTTTTGGTGAAGGTAGAGACATCGTTTCACTTGAGATTGAAAAAACATCAACCCAGGCTGAAGATGACATCTCTGAAAAGAATCCAGATGATAACTGCACCGGGTCTAAATCCTCAGGTGAAGTTTCAGAACCCCACCATGAGCCAGAAAATGTCCTTCAGGAGATGGAAAATACTGAGGACAAGTCAACACTGGAACAACCTGACGTTGCATCTATTATTTTGATTGACGCACGTCAGCCTAAAGTGATACAGGCCGGGAATGCAGCTGTTCCCCTTTTGAACATCACCAAAAAGAAAAGGAGAAAGAAGAAAAAGAATAGGAACAGGAATGAGGGTAAGGAAGTTGAGGACTCTCCACAAGCGCTCCAGGACGTGACTCCAGAAAGTGCCATTGAAGATTCCACAACTGAACTTGAAATGCCCCAAGGAATGGAAACTCAGGATTGTGTGGCCGAAACCTCTCAACCACAAACTGATGTGTGTGAAGAAGACCAGAAGACACAAGCAGTTCGGGCAAAGGAGATCCGGAAGATGTCGTGGGAGGAAAAACTTGCAGTCTACCGGAGGATGAAGAACCGGTTTAAAGATCAGGATACATCAGCCATGGAACTAAATGAGGTCCCGGCCACTCCAGGGACTTCTGGAGAGGCTACACTCATTCCACAAGAAGATAAAGCACCGGCAACACTGGCTGAAGGAGAGTTAACCAACGCTGAATATGACTCCACCAGCTCTCACCAGCGTTAGTGGATGAAGATGCAGGACAGCACAGTGAGCAGTTTAAAGTCCTTGAGGAGACTGATATGGTGGACATCTCAACACCAGAAATAACTGAAGCTACCTGTGTGCTTGTGGTATCCCAACCTGATATCATCCAACCTGAAGAAGCAAGTATTCTTCTCTGTTACACGACCTCTCAAACCTCCCAACCTGAAACTGCCAATTGTAAGGATCAGACGATACCAGCAATTGAGGTAAATGAGGTTCAGGATACTTGGGAGATGTTATTGGAAGCTACAACGCTCAATCCACCGGAAGATGAAAATCCAGTGAAGCAGGATGAGGGTGTTCCAGAGGATTGGTTCGCCTGCTCTGAATACACAAAGGAAGACCCAGAGGAGAACACTACACTATCAGAGCCAGAAGCTACACCTATAAATGTGGCTCAGGTATTGCAGTGTGAAGAGGTGGAGATCCAGGCTTCAGCTGTTCCTACCCCAGCTACAAACACCACCAGAAAGAAAAAGAAAAAGAACAAAAATAAGAAGATAGATGACATGGACTCCACCTACAATCACCGATCTGATGAATATGACCATTTCTATGATTATGAGGATGCGAGTCTGCAAGGGAGAAAGGCCAGAACCAAAGTGAAGAACGTGACAGCCGTTTCCACCAAACCCAGGAATAAAAACTCGAGGTATTCAGAAGACTACGAGGACGATATGTATTAGGTCTGAAGAACTGCGTCCAGTTTGATCTGCTGAAGTGCAATTAAAGAAATGAGCATTATATGAGATTCATGTTGGGTTATTTAAGTATTTTACAGAATGTATTTGATGTTGCTGGTAATGCATTAAGAGTTATGAGATTGTGTTTTGTTTGAAATTTTAGTACTGTGGCAACACTATTTCTTTGTACAAGTTATTATGAGAATATGCATACACAATTACTCTGCACAATCCAAATAGTGTCAGATTAACTAGTTACTTTTTCCATTTATTTTAAGAACATATGTAGATGTAAAAAAAAAAAAAAAATTATACCACTGGTAGTGGTACCAATGCCAGTGGTAGTGATACCTACCACTACTAGTATGACTACCACTAGAGGCACTATGGAGGTGGAGAGGGGGAGTTAAAATAAAACCTGTGCTTATCTTAATAACAGTACTCATTCTGCTGCAGATGGCGTTCCATTACTCCACAAAAACGCAATGTTTGGTTCTGCACAAATTGTAGTAATGGCCATCGTAGTTGTAATTATTACAGGGGAAATTGTGGAAGTAGTAGTAATAGTTCTATCCGTAATCACAGTATAGAAATACTGGTATTGTATCAGCAGAGGTTGTGGTCCATGAAGTAGTATGATGACGATTATGTAAAAACTGAATTTAGTAACAATCTTTAAAGGTGCTCTATGTAAGTTTTCTGGTAGAGGGCCCACTATCATCTCCTTGTCTTAGCAATAAAAATACCTGTAATAAAAATTAATGGTAGCTATATGAAACATTCCAGGCAAAGAAATAACATCTCCAGGGGACCAGCAGGAAAGATTTGCGGTATATTAAAAATGACAATCAGACTACTATTTAGGGCCTGAGCATAAATGTATGAGGGTAAATCAGCGACTCATCCGCTTCGCACACATGCGAGAGCCCTATTGTATTTGTACAATTTTGAGGAAAATCTCAAAAATCAAGCATCAAAAATAGGTCATGTCAGGACAAATGATATTATGGCACCGTTCTAAACCCTACAGGAAGTCGGCCATATTAGATCAAACTGACAATCATAACAGTTTCCATCAAAAAAACTTCAAACTTAACCAAAAGATACAAAACCCATGTGAAATGTGAAAAGGTTATTTTATTTTATTTATTT